>QFEX01001592.1:0-43059 GCA_003316505.1 Suillus alpinus
GACGAGTCATAGCCAGGAGAAACTCTGCTTCTGTTAGAGTGAGTCGGTTGTCTAGTAAAGTGATAGAAGAAGTTCCTTGGACAGAGAAGAGGTATCCGAGAATAACCTTAGCCGACAGATCCCCATTCGTAACCCTAACCTCAATCTAGGTTTCGGCTATCCTTCTATCCCCAGCGCTTACTGGCAGGTGTTCTCATCATCTCACGACACCATCCTTTGCAATGATTCTCCTTCGTCAATCGACAGGCAGGGTGCTTAGGTTTGGGGCTGTAACACGTCCGATGTCCTCGGTTCCTACCCTGCCACTTCACCCGCCATCATTAGCTGAGCAACGCGCTACCTTCGATGCTCGCGTTCAGGACGTCTCCGCTTTCTTTTCCTCAACCCGCTTCGCTTCTATCACCCGTCCCTATACCGCTCATGATGTAGCACTAAAGCAGGGCTCCGCACCTGTTCTTCCCCTTCCATCAACACTCCTTGCCAACAAGCTCTTCGCCTTATTCACCGAGGCAGCTGCTAAAGGTCAACCTGTGCCTACCATGGGTGCCATTGACCCCGTTCAAATGACCCAAATGGCAAGACATCAACAAGTTGTGTACGTCTCTGGTTGGGCCGCAAGCTCACTCTTAACTACGGGCAACAATGAAGTTGGTCCTGATTTCGGGTAATGATGTGCCGGATCATGTGCATGTTCTTGCTCTTCTCATCTACATTGTGTCAGAGATTACCCTTATACAACCGTACCAAACCAAGTTCACCGTCTCTTCCGCGCGCAGCAACTTCACGACCGCAAGCATTACGATGAACGTTTGTCCGCATTGCTAGAAAAGCGTCCAGAAGTTTCGTACATCGACTATTTACGACCAATTATTGCGGATGGTGATACTGGGTAAAGACCGCACCTTCCGTGGTCTTCATATGTAACTCACAACGTCTTAGCCATGGAGGGACCTCTGCTGTCATGAAACTCACCAAACTCTTTGCTGAGTCAGGTGCCTCAGCCATACATTTCGAGGACCAACTTCACGGCGGCAAGAAATGCGGACACCTTGCAGGGAAGGTTATTGTACCCCCAAGCACACATGTATCACGGCTTGTCGCGGCCCGTTTCCAACTTGACATGCTTCTATCACCGATGTTGCTCATTGGCCGCACTGATGCTGAAAGTGGCAAGCTCCTTTCTACCAGCGTTGACCCTGTTGATCACCCGTGAGTCCTAAATTTAGAACTTGGTATTGGTCTGAAATACGTCACCTTAGATATATCCTCGGTACTACAACGCAAGGAAAGCCCCTCAGTGAAGCTCTCGCGCGAGCCACAAGCAGTGCAGATGCAGCTAGAATTGAGAATGAATGGGACTCACTGAACGAGTTGATCACTTTCGATCAAGGCACGTATTCCTCAGTGTCTTCTGTTCTGCCACATTGAGCATGCGGCACAGCCGTCGAACGAGTGTTATTGTCTAGCAATAGTTCGAACCCACGCGGCATGTTTGAGCAGTACAAGAAGGCAGTGGTCGGTAAATCAAACTTCGAAGCGCGTCAGATTGCTCGGGAGGCTGTTGGCCAGGATATCTACTGGAACTGGGACCGTGAGTACAGCTACCAATGTCTCGAGGTCTTCACTCATTTTTTGCAGTCCCCCGCACACCCGAAGGCTTCTATCGAACTACTGGTGGCCTTCAGGCAGCTGTTGACCGCGCCCTTGTATATGCACCATACGCAGACCTGTTGTGGCTGGAGACCGGTAAGCCAGACTTAGAAGAGGCAAGAACCTTTGCAAGAAAGATCCGGGAGAAATACCCTGGCAAATGGTTTGTATACAATTTGAGCCCCAGCTTTAACTGGGGGAAGGCAGGGTTCAGCGGTACGTCACTCCTAAATAGTAGCGTTCTTTGGCTGAGAGCACAAACGGCTTGAGCAGATTCAGATCTCAAGAACTTTATATGGGAACTCGGAAAGGAAGGGTGTGATATATAGCATTTTAGTCCAAATGCGACTGCTTGATTGATGAACCTAGATTCGTTTTGCAACTTATCTCCCTTGCTGGGCTCCATAGTAATGCTGCTGCTACTGGTGCGTTTCTTCCTGAATGCTAACAAACTGCCGTTTATTGAATGTGCACTCAGCCGAGCTCGCTGCACGGTTCAAGGATGACGGTATGCTTGCTTACGTGGAACTTGTGCAACGCAAGGAGAAGGAAATCGGCTGCGATGTCCTCACGCATCAAAAGTGGTTTGTGTTCTTTTCCCAATTCTGCTCCCGATGTGTTGTCAACCTTTATGATACAGGAGCGGTGCCAACTACCTTGATTCGATAATCCAGACTGTATCTGCGGGATCGTCAAGCACGTCCGCTATTGGGAAGGACTCGACAGAACATAATTTTTGATCCTTAACGGTAGAGTGTGGAACATACCTGTAATGTGACTCGAAGGGGCCTCTACATCTAGTTTCAATCCCACCCGATGTTGTTATGGATGATTTAACCCGCTTCCGGCTTCATGTTTCAAGTATTCCTTTGGTTGCGACCAATTGATAACGATTGTCATCATTCATTCAAGAGAGCTGGCTGGCGAACGCCTAATCTATTCCGGTATTGCGTTGATTCGTCACAAAATCGCAGAACATAACCGTGACCGTGCGACTCAGTGCCAACGTCTAGTCTTGACGGACGAACAGTGTCTCAGCTTTATTCAACTCAGCTGCTCTGTACTCGCTTCGGTGGTGGTCTGTTCGCCTGACCAACTACCCAAATCGGAGGACCTGATAATAGAATATCTATCACCAGGAGCCTGGTATACCCTAGATGATTATCTAAGATGACTTGAGTCAGTCCTTGAACACGTCCTAAAATACCCTCGGGACTCGGGAGTCCATCAGCTTCCAATTCTACTCCCCATGTGTCCTAAGAAGTCAGGAAGTACCATCAGTTTTAGCTTCAAAGAGGCAATGGGCCGCCGCATCATGAACGATGTGTCAGACATACCATTGGTTATTTTCAATTGTGAGTTTCGCTATTGTGCAGCCAGAAGGGTATACTGACTGGACTCGCGAAGGAAGTTGCCAAACGCAGAGATGCCTCTACTTGCGGCACCCTCGTGGCCCCAGACTAGCTCCAAAGAATTAAGAGCGATTTCTGATTGCATGATTGTCAGTGTCGTTCATGCTTGAAGAACTCACGTGTGATGCAGGCCACTGATGTCTTGGAAGTTGGCTGCCACTTTCGATGCTGAGTGCACACCCGTTTATCAAACTCATGTCTAAGTAGCCTTGACAAATACCGTTCTGACGAGTGTCCAGCCTGAGACAAATGGTGGCACGCTTGAGAGATGCTGTAGATCGATAACATCGTAACTAATCTGAGATTACAGTCCAATGCCGAATTTTGCAAAGAACCGCGTACAATTGCAAGGGAACTCGAGCGTGAAACATCGAGGGACAGTAAGCATGGTAACCCCACTCTCATCAATGAGAGAGAGAACCATCAAAACAATGCACGGCCGAGTACCGATGCGGTCTACTCTGAGCATGTTTTGCAATAATGATGTTCCTGTTGGAGCTGAGACGGAAGCCTTGAAACGGCGTATCTCACCAACGTGTGTCTCTTCAGATATCGTTGCTGATGCTGACCGATTTATCGGTTGTTCCAGGAATGTTTTACTACAGAAATATGTGATCTCGCAGGCAAGCTATTTCAGGCTGCCCCGAACGCTTTGCAGAGATGCATGTGTTCCCAAGCCTTGGCGACGAAGAAAGAGACAAGCAAGCCGCAGTATCAAGTTGCAATTGGTCTGGTGGATTGGATTCTGGGCATCATGGAATGGAGCATGGTCAACTCTACAGTCTTCGTGAATGACAATAAAACATCCCCAGACTGTACGGTAACCGTTGGTCTAGCATCTGTGAAATTTCAGCTGTATACAAGCCCATCATGGTTACCTACACTGTGTTATTCGTGATCTGTAAATGCGTGATTCTCACCTCCTCTATGCTTAGCGTGTATCTATGTCAGACTGTCGAGTTCATAATTTCGCCCCAAGTGAATCAAATTCGAATATGCAATGAAAGCAATAATATGATAATGAAGCAAAGCCACAATATGTAATGTAAAGTTGTGACGTTGATGCGAAAGCAAAGGCAAAAGCAAAAGGGATGAAGCAACGACTGCAACAGTGCGACAAAAGGTAACGCCTACCTGCCAAGAACGAAGGCTAATCTTGGTCAAGTGTCTGATAGGGATAAGACAAGTTCGGGTATAGTCTGGGCGAGGTGGATACTAGTTCATACTGTGCGGTTTCAAAACTGCCATCTACCTGGGAATGGCGAGAAGCGGTAGACTGCAGGGAGCGAGCAGGAGATATAGACCCTGGAGGTTGTAGAGGCGAAGATGTCTGCTGTAAGGACGACGATGTATGTGAGTGCGTCCTAGATGGGAAGGCAACCTCTTGGGATGACGTTGACAGATTCGACGAAGGTCCCATTCTAGACCGTCCAACAGACTTCCTTCGTTCAAAAATACCACTACCCGTTCGGGCGTGATTTGAAGGCAGATACTGTTCAGCAAGTTTCGGCGTTGGGGGTATCCCAGCATCCAAGACGCTCGGTCTTCGAGGCTTTATAGTCTCGTTAGACACGGGTCTTTCAGTATCCCGTCTTGGTTCTGAAGGAGCACTAGAAGAGGCTGTGGAACCCGATACTGATTTCCAGGTCTTGAGAATCGATTTACGAACGCTTGTCTTCTCTGTCGAAGGAGTTGTCGGAGATGTTGGACGTGGGGGTGGTGTTCGTGGCATAGTCGTCGCAGGCACAGTTGGCAATCCTCTTTGCAGCGGCGGGGGCGGCCCGGGTTGATCATGCGACGATGGAGCAGGCGGTGCAGATCCCTGGAACGAAGTTCGTGTAGCACTTGGCGTAGGAGGTTGCTGAGCCGAGACCGACGTAGACTTGCTTCTACGCCAAAGTTTCTTGAAGGTCTTGACGCTGACGAGAGGAGTAGAAATTTTTGCAGTGTTCGCCGCAGCATCCATCGAAAAACTCGCTGAGTCAGCAGAGAATCGACTGGAGGGTGTTGTAGAAGCAACAGAACCCTCATCTACAGATGACAAAGACGGTCTGGATTCAACAGGAATATTGGTGAATTTCCCGGTTGCAGGATCCCAATACGTCGGGGTGGAGTGGGAGTCTGACTCGAGATAAGAGGGGTACCGCCCAAAAGGATCAGGAGACAACGGTATGGGGGAATCTGACGCAGTGTCCGATTGCCTTCCAAATGGAGGGGGCAAGGGTGGTGGGTACATGGAGGGCTCCAAATCTCGTTTGCGGATCTTGGTCTCTGTGGAGAGAGAATTGGGTGAAGCAGACCGCGAGGGTGGAGCGAACGATTTTGGGGCACCTGTCGACACACCGTTGACAGCGAGCCGAGGTGGTGACGGAGGAAGATTTGTAGGCCGATGTGATTGGGAGCTTGGTGATTGCGATGACTTATTGGCGATAGATGAGTAGGAGACAGCAGGCCACGATTTCTCGCTTGCATCGGCACGATCGATAGAGTTTCTGGAGCTTTCTTCAGCCGAAAAAGCTTTTGACAGTTGTGATTGAACTCACCCTGTTGCCGGAATGTCACGTGAATGATCAATTGATAATTTCGAAGTTACTCCTGCATGAAGTGTGAGGAGTGACTTAGTTCGGGCATGAGTTATCGTAATATCTTCATCCAAGTCGTCGGTTTTGATGTGTCTTGGAGAAAACTGTGCCAAAGTCTAGTTTCCTAGATGTCAGAATCACGGATTGAGCACATATTACTGGCATACCCGTTCAATCTCGTCAAGTTTGGCTCTCATGAGATATTGGCTTCTGCGTTGATCATTCGGGTCATTCTCGTCGTACTACAAATATAATTCAGTGGCAATGCGTGGGACTGAGAGCGGAAACGCACCTCTTCGTCTTCATCTCCCAGATCTAAACCAAGATTGAGGTCCTCGAAAACCGCACCGCCGCGCTTTTCTTCAGTAGGACTCCGTGATCGCATATATTCTTGCTCCATGTCCAGGGAGAGTCCATCATCGTCACCTATCTCACCCGTGATCGGCGTCCCTCTCGAATTCGCATAAGGCAGACTCGTGCTGTCGCCGCCACCGGAGGATGATAGCATCGGGCTCGGTCCAGTATGCAGAAGGAGGTCATTGCTTGTTTCCTTGTGAGCAAGGACTAAAGGAGGGGGGGGCGACTTCTTAGCACTTGCTGTAGGAGGCGACGACAGCTGCTGTGAGTTCGGTGAAGATGGTATCGACAAGGTCAACATGGGTTTTGACATCCTGCGCATGATGTCCCTAACCTCTTCCGCATCATCTACCTCACCTCCCGATTCCTGTTCAGGCATAACAGTAATTGAGGATGCATCCAACGCAAGCTCAACTACATTTGGATTGGCGTCGGGCTGATTGCCCTGCGATTCAGCGCGCATATCAGCCCAGGTGTCTGCATCAGTGCCGAAGACGTCCACCAGGGGATCATGATGATAGACATCAGGCACGTGTGTTGTTGTGTCCTCTTCAACTGCTTCGTCCGTGACATCTGACAGAGGAGCATATCCGCCAGTGTCGAAGACGTCCACCAGAGGATCATGATGATAGACATCAGGTACGTGTGTTGTTGTGTCCTCTTCAACTGCTTCGTCCGTGACATATGATGGAGAAGTACACTCGCTAGTGCCGAAGACGTCCACCAGAGGATCATGATGACAGACATCAGTCACGTGTGCTGTTGCGTCCTTTTCAACTACTTCGTCCGTGACATCTGACAGAGGAGCATACCCGCCAGTGTCGAAGACGTCCACCAGAGGATCACGATGACAGACATCAGTCTCGTGTGCCGTTGTGTCCTCTTCAACTGCTTCATCCGTGGCATCTGACGGAGGAGCATACCCGCCAGTGCCACCTCCCTCCCTTGAAGACTGTGACGTAGTAAAGCTGAGCACAGAGCTCGCATTTTGCATCCTCTCCACTAGTTTTAAGTCGAACGGCACACGCTTTCCATCTCCCTCTCCTTCCGCACGTGATCGGGAACGTGCTCGATTACTTTGACGACTCTCGGCACGTTTAGCATGGGTCATTCGACGACCACGCAACCATGGCTCATACCACGCAGCTCTCCGTCGGTCAATATCGAACTCCACTTTCGCTAGTATAGGTATTATTGAGGATGAATTAAGACCTGGCAGGTCAACCCCGGGTATTTCGTGATCAGATGAACGGGAGGTATCTGGGGTATCTGGTTCCGAGTGCGTCAGTGATGAGGATGATAGAGGGGCAGATTTAGAGTGAGACCGAAGATCAGATACTGAAGAAGTGGTAGACGAAGGAGTAATTGGGTATGTGAGTGGTTGCGGTTGCGGCGTTTCCGTCCGCATTGGGGTGACCAAAGGGCGCAAGTTGGACTGGCCCGATGAATCTAAGCCTAGACCCAGACCGAAAGGACCAGAGGCTGGTCCCCGCGAGAGTGCGAGAGATTCTTCGCGCTCAGCTTTCAGAACTCGAGCCCAAATATGTTTCCAGATTTCTTCGGAGATGCGCGGACCTGGTTCCTCCGCATCGTCGTTTCCTGAAGTAGGAGTCACAAATGGCATTGGACTGTTCTGGCGGCTTTGCGGGGAAGTTGTGATTAGGTAAAGGATGAGACCAATTGTGCTAGGTAATGCATATTCTTTAGCAATTGCATTGAGTTGCGCATGCAGCGAGGGCTGTAAAGAGACAAGAGTACCGCGCCGAAACTGTGTGTGATATCCTGATGCAGTAGGAGGAGGCGCAGGCTCCAATGGGTCAGATGCATCGAAGTCGTGAAGAAGGTGAAGAGGTGGTATGACATGGAGCAGGAACTTGGACTGAGATGAAGACGCAAAAGATCCAACATGATAAGCAGATGCAGGAGACGATGTCGTAACACGCCAGGGAAGATCAGCATTACTTGTGGTGGGAGATGCACCAGGAAAGGACGAAGACAAGCATGAAGAGAAATTAGGCCCTGCAGGAGAAGGCATAGAGACTCCCAGGGCATTAGCTATCTTCGCAAGACGATGCGGGGGTAAAGGTGCACGAGGCGGGGCCCACTGACCGGGCTGAAAACTATATGGGTTTTCAGAGACATGAGACCGTTCTGTTGGCGTGACTTTTGACATGACACGGAATAACGTCAACTGATTAGACCTGCGAGTAGCTCAGCAAAGGCAAGGAAAGTAAAATAGTCCTCGCTGAGCGGTGTTAGAAGGAGCAACGTTGACCTAGGTGATCGTGGTCTGGACTCATTATACACAGGGTCAGCAAGGCGGACTTGGAGTTCAGAAATATATGAACGAACATTGGCGCGCCTATTCCGAGAAAATTCATGAAATAAATCGTCCTTTGTCGTCACCAGCGTCGCCTTGCTCGAGATCAATGTCAGTCGTATCTTGGTCGTATTTTAAGACTCAGAGACTAGAGTCAGAGACTCGCAGGGTATGCTGGATGGGGCACGCTCGTTTCAAACTTTGCCTCTACAACTGTGGGAAATAATTTCTATTTAGAGACCGTATTGTATTGCACATTGACTTCTCTGTTTTGTTAAGTTGACTAGGAGTTGGTGCTCGCCGCCGTGCTCGACGCCGACAAGGACATCTCTACCAATACTTGAAGCCGCACAGCAACCATGACATCTACAATATTATCCCAGTGATACCTTCTTTCCCCCCTTGAAGAAACTCAAGAGCGGTCCCCCCTGTGCTCGCCGAGTTCAACGTGAACCACACGCCAATAATAATATATCCAGGCCAGATCAAGGCGCAGGTTATCCCAGGCCCGTGTATCAGCATCAACCGGCAACAATTGTTTGTGAGTATTCGTTTAATTGAAACTGACTTGGTCACTGTGAACAGAACAGCACGCGCCTGCAACTTACTCAATCATGATGTCAGTGGTCACAAGGAAAAATCCAACTGGTGATGCCAGCGCACCAGTAAAAGATGATTCAGAGGCAGAAGTTGTTTTACCATACCCGTTCTACTGGATTGTGACCAATGAGAATGGTTAGGATGGCTCCCAGCACAATCCCACGTCCACAGCCATTCGTGTGCCTGTGTCGCGTACACTCACACTAACATAGCGAAGAAAGTACATACAGAAGCCAGATAGGCTGTTGCTACTTCTATGCAATGCTCGTCTTCCTCCGCCGCATCGCCATCCCTAACCTCAGGGTCATCTTCATCCCTAAACAGCCGCTTACATGGATCGTCTGATTGCTCTTCTGGAAGGGAGATGGTCGTTTTCCCGTGGACTGGACCGGTGTGTGCTGATGCTCTCAGGGGTACGCTCGGAACAGCGAAGCGTACATTTACTTAGCTCTGCTACGTCGGGCCAAGAGTACGCCTGAAGTAGGATCTTAATCTTGGTTTACTAGGCCATTGTCGATTGGACACATCAATCTGCGTATACAAGAAAATCCTGATCGAATTCCAAAAGTACTTCGCTCTCAAACAAAATCTTTCGAATCTGGACACTATCAACAGATGTTATGATTCTATTAGTTGCTGGACCCGACGAACGGACACTCGAGAACCCCGCAATTCAACTACGAAGGCTGATAATCCCCATCGCGGAACAGACGCAGAGTAGTGGAGGCAACTCGCAATTGAGCTTCAGTATAGTACTCCTAACAAGACAGTGATTTCCCATGACCGCCCTTCAGATACGGGAGAATAGCCGTCAATTTCCAATCGTTTACTCCCGACACCATGGTAAGTATCTGCAACAACCATGAGCTAGAAAACCGTTGACAAGATCAGGGACCACACACTTCAGTCAAAATCGAGTTGCACATCTTGACCTCTAGTGTGAGAATATCTGCAACCAAATTTCTTGAAGTGTTCTAACCAGTCGTAGAATCTGGTAGGCTGGTGACTCCCCGTTGACGCTGAAGAACCACCAGAACCCTGATGTGTTTAGCAGGTGACCCAGTCCACGAACAAGTAACTCCATATAACCGGAAATGAAGGGGTGTTGAAATATCGGCGGAAGTTGCTGTCTATCAATTCATTATCGACTTTCCATCGATAGGAACGATCGGAGGGTCGGCAGCCGCTCCATTACAATCGAGTCATCCGAAGGGGGTTGATGAATCCAAAAAAATATTCTGAAATTCGTTCAACATCGTAGAAGTTCACTGTGAACTCAGCTGATGTGCAATCGTAGTTGGGTGCAGCATGTCCATCTTTTTAGATCATGCGAGTGATAGAATTATACAACCACACGGTAGCCTCGAGGCATCAGAGAAAGGGTAAAAATACATAGCGGTTCCGCCGGGATGGATTGGGCCGAGTGGTATTTGGGTAAACTGCAGGTACAATAGGGAGCATAGGAGAAGGATGTTTGGTTGACGAGAGAGCCTGGATGATTTTTTTTTGTATAGAGCTGCTGCATTGTTCCTCGTGGTAGACAAACAAAGGGTAAACAGAGGAGTCACTGATGACTGAAGAAATAAGCGCCCGAATTATTGTGAACGGTTTGGTTCCGTCTTGCGAGCGAAGGAGATCGCTTTCTGGAGACTTTGGGGGTGACTGGTGACCATTGTTACTTGATTCTTAGCTTCCTCTTTTCTTCTTCAAATTTCGCTTTTTTACCTTTTAGTTCACGATATCCTTGGTTTCATTTTGTACCACGACCCATCCACGACTTTTCACTGCAGCCCAATGGATCAGCACCAGCACCAGCACCAGCAGCACATAACCGATGATCACAACCAAAATCTCGGACATGCAAGTCCTTATGGATTCTATCCAGCCGAGCAAGAATCATCTTACAGCCTCGCGTACAACCACCACGCGATGCAGCACCAGCAGTCTTTTCCTGTCGTGCAGCATCCTAACCCTCATCATCCTCGTGGGTACTTTTTCTCCTCGAGGCCATTAACTCACCTAAAACACATGTTGATCTGATAATTTGCTCATGTTCGATTCTTTGTAGGCCATCTATCTGCGCCAGACTTGCATCAAGGCCTGCAGTTCCATAATCTTAGCCTCATGCCCACGCATCAAACGCATCAATATCCGCCACCCGTGTATACCTCATCGCCACAACATGTGTCAATGAATCTGCCTGCTGGCTCACCCCCTCCGCCCTCCCCTCACATGTACGATCCTTTGTCCCCACCCATTTCAGGATCTGACACATCAGCGGACGGCCTTTACCACCACCATTCGAGAAACAGCAGCGGGACAGGCTCCCCATCGTCATCCCGTGGACCTAGTTTAGTTCATCGCCAATCTCTTCGCTACAACCCCACCCCTTCCCCTACCACTAGCTCTTCTGGGCGACGTGGCCGTGCCCGTTCCTTAAACGACTCAGACGACGAAGACAACATGGGCGCTACATACGTAGAGAACTTGGCTCACACCAGAAAGGAGGCAACACGCAGACAGCGCATCGAGGCTGAGCAAAGGCGAAGAGACGAATTACGCGATGGCTATGCCAAATTGAAGGACGTTTTACCAGTTTCTAACCAGAAGAGTAGCAAGGTGTCGCTACTCGAGCGAGGTAAGGCGATCAACGATAATCTTCGACAACAGATGGTTGACGTTGTGGCGTTTAGCGACGAATCACATCATCTTGCTGGACAAACAGACACAAGAGATGCAGGCTCGTCTCATGGTGCTGGAGCAGGAGGTACAGCGCCTTCGTGCTGTCAACGAGAAAATCTCGCTTGGCACTAGCAACTCCCCTTCGCCGGGAAATCTTCATGGCGTCGATGCTCGACCATTGTCGCCTCCCCCTGAGCCTGGGATGCCCACTCATTCTCTCGCTCATGTCCAAGGCCAAGAGCCCCCGCGAGAGGATTCACGCAGTCCTGCTGCCTCGGATTACTGAGGTGCTGTGGCTCACGCCATTATCAACGGACGTTGCTTCCATCCATTTTCATCATTTTCCACATCTTGTTTCACTGCACGCTCTGTATTTCTTATTCATGTTTTGCGGCTCAGCGGTGGGAGAAGTCGAGAGGCCCTCTAGCTTTGAACGAGGCAGGTCGAGGAATGGGCGCTGGAGACGTGGACGGCGCTATGCGCAGTCCTATCGTCAATCCGCCCTCGTTCAATCTCATACAACTTGATGTAGCAGGATCGATCCGAATTCTCGCCCCTCTTGATCCGAGGAAGCACTTGATTACTCCAATCGTGCTTCGTCTCGTTGATCGATAGGCGTTTGAGACCGTGTCTCGCCTCACATCACCTTGCAAATGCTCTAGTCCCCAGCGGACTATCGCTTCCTCAAAGCTTAATCCCCCAACCGCCAAGTATTCGGGCCACTCGTCCCATTCTATCACTAACATGTATTGCACTCTTCTCACGACTGCATCTAACCATATATTCATCCATCACCCATCACTTACTCACGTAACGCGTCTACACACCTGCCCGCCATTACACGCCTGGGTGCAGCTTGCTACGACCGCAAGATACGAACTCACCACGACTGAACGAACTCATTCTTGACGAATACTGCACGAACTCACTCGACGGGGAACCGACGGAAACGGCGCACCAAAATTATATGACCCGCTCGCCGAAGCACTTTTCGACCGGATGGTCAACTGTCTCTTCGGTTGATGCGAACGGATTTAATCTAGGGCTTTCTTGATGAAAGCTGTTGCTGCCGCGGGTGCCCTCTCTAGGAGAGGGCTGGAGCGAAAAAGGTGCCTACCGAAGGAAGTTGTGGAACAGCCCCCGAAGATATGATTTATCATCTGTAGTCAGTACAGTAGTTTGTTCAACGCCTCGCTCTTTTCTTTTTCCTATATCACTCTATCGTCCTCATTCTTGCACGAGGGCTGGTCCAGACCTTGACCAAGGGCAAAACCAAGTAGCGTGTATGATCGAGCGATCTCATACCTGATCGTTCGATGGACATCCAGACAATCCTATACAGTTGTCGGGATACCGGTAGCGAAACGCCTTGGCCACATCCCATACAACCCTCGGAATTTGTCCCACTCAGCCAAAGCTCCACGTCTACGACACATCGATATAGTTCGGCGGGAAACACGCAAAATATGCTCTGGCTTCGCGTAACTCTAGTAACACACGATTGGCTGCACAGGAAGGAAGAAGATCCCCGGAAGCCGGGGCTCTAACACCATTGTCAAATAGACTCTGGAGTCCTCGGATAAGGTATAGTCAGAATTGGGCACTCTGAATTCATATTCTTAGCATACAGGGGGAGTTCCTCTACACTGACGCGGATGATTTAAAGTTGACCCAGGAGCTAGACAGCAATTGGTACTTGGCGATGCGTACTTTGCGGACGGTAAGTAACTTTATTACCAAACATTATCTGAGGGCTAGCCTCTCCCCATACAATGGACCTGATAAAAATGCAGTCCTCGACGCCGAAACTCGAGGAGCTCCACCGGTCCCGAATCTTAGAAACATCGCCGATTGCGAGAAGCACCACCAAAAACAGTAGGTTGGCAGCTCCTTCCAGAATGGGGTTCTGATAAGTTCAGCGGAGATGAATCTTGGATAGCGAGGAAGTTCTATCGGCAGTTCCATTGAGCGCAGAGAGAACGGTTTTTTTTTCATAGACGTGAAAAGGTGACGAAAGACATCCTGATACGTGTAAAACGTTACATAGTCAAGAGGTATTGTCCATATCAACAAGGAGATGATCAGGATTCTGCTGGCAAAATCAATTGAATAGGCATTATCCACATACCGAACCCCATGGCCTTCCCGGAGAGATGACAAGAACCTGGAGAGCGGACAATTTAGTGACTTGGGAAGTATGTGAACTCTGAAAAGAGTCTCACATTGCCTTGACCAAATATTGTGACAGGATGAGCTTATAGCGCGCGCTCATTACAAAGTTCAGTAAAGTAGAGTTTTGAACACGCCGTCATGCAAGGCATTGGATCGTGAGACCAAGTGCTTTTAACGAGATGGTACAAGGCTGCTGATGACGATTGAGCCCGCATCACGTACCCAAGCGCAGGGCGGATAGCACCTTTCCTGCTAGGGTGATCAGGACAGATCTCCTCGTGTTTTGTAAATATTCCTTGCTTGAAATCGGAAAGGCGATCTCTCGAGCTGAAAGTGACGCGGGGGCATTGCGGGGGCAAGGCAAGATTCGTGTCACGCTCGTGACAAGAACCGCATCACGCGCTTACCATCACACTTGTTGAGTTTGTTCCAGCCGAACGCTCGACGCTCCACAGGTTCTGCGAAACGCAATGCAGTTGCTCTTCCACCACTTCATTGATTCGCTATGAACACAGCGAGGAGCTGATTTGAAGCGGCTCTTACTTGTGACTCGACACTGCGCTCAATCTGCGATATAGTAAACTACCGATCTAGGGGCCTACCTTCATATCGCCCTTTGTTTGTTCTATGCTTCCAGAATGGAACGGAACCACTTGTGGCTTGATACGGCGCATGATAAGTTCTACTCATGAAACTAATCGCTTACTTTTCTCCGTGCACTAGAATCAACAATTTTAACCGTCGATCCTACATGGTTTTCGCTCACCCACAACGAGGCTCCTGATAGGCTGCTGTTACAGTCTTATCGACTCATTTTTCAGGGGCCTCGCAGCTGATGCGCTTTGCTTACGGCTTCTCTATTTTCGCCACAACTTTTCTTGCTTCTTGCATTCATGATAAGCGGCGGGGTCTCTGTAGTACGCGGGCGAAGCTGCTTGTAGATCCCCGGTGAACCAAGACCTCACAATCCTCCGATCCGAGGAAAGTCTAGACGTTGTGGAGCGATGCACTGGAATACGTGACTTGCTTTGCGCTTCTTTCCTGGCACAAGTGGACATATTGAACTCTGCTTGCTCTCTGCGAACTCATTCGGCCGTCTCTTGGTCCACCCGGAATATCCATGTACACCCACATGCTTCCTACGTTGTGGCTGTGATCTTGTGATCACCTGGAAGGTTTCCCACTCATCCATTCCATACGGCAGAGGTATTATGCAGGGCTCAGCATCTAGTGGGATATGAATGCCGCGGTAACGAAATTTCTTCTATCAGCAATGGTCCGTCAGTGCACAACTGTGGTCGTGCCCTATAAGTTTGTGCGAGACTGTCGGGCCTGACAGCTGTGTTGTGAAGCGGGCATCGCCTCTGGTGCGTGTTTTTGCTTAAAGTCTAATTACGTTCCCTCACTCACGTCATCTGATGCTGATTGATCATCCTCCATTTTCTAGTCACGCATCTATTCACTTGAACTCACTCGTACGTTAATACTGAATTCGTGAGATCTGATGCCGGGCCCACTGATTGGCGGGAAAGGCTCTGCTGATTTGACATGGCATGTTCTTTGGACTATACCAAATAGAATGCGCGCTCAGACGTACCTCGGCTGTAGACAAGGTATTCCATTGCACAGACATGTACCAAATATGGACCCACGGCGTAACACAAACTGGAATATAATAACTGCACCTCATTATGGACATGAAAGGAGGTAATTGTTTTTATGGTGTCATGTTGTGATGAAAGTTCTGACTTCCCGCCGCGATATTTATTGTCAGGGAAGGTTGGGATCACGGCATTGCTGCGTCGCGTTTAGCAACGCCTTAAGCCCTAGAGAATAATATGTTTCAGTAATGCGTTTACATCGGCTGGGTGATCATAATTGCACAGTATACGTCCCGAGGCTCATGTGATCAGTCACAGGTGGGTGAATATTACTAGCTCTGCGTGACAGGACTTATTAAATTATACTAATAGTTGCCGAGAAAGTGACTAGTGATCGGAGCATGGATATGGATCTCAATTTATAAGGTTTAGCGCGAGTAGCGGGGGCATGAACTAAACGTTGTGAGGTTTGTGATCCTCATGTTGAGAGAAAAAAAATTGATTGAGCCGAATTTGACGACCAGACTGGAGTAAAAATCAGATGGGATTCGATAACACAAGCGGCTACTAGGGTCACCGAAGAGCGCCCTTACTTGGCCAGTCGGATCTAGATTATACAGTCACCGGTCAGACAGGGCACAAGTTGGCCGAAGCCGCGGCGCGGCGGGCAAAGCAAGACTTAGATAATGCGTCAGGGTTGAGACGGTATGATCGGGACTTGGAGTTCTGGGGGGACGAGAGGAAGGACAAAGCGACATGAATAATGCAAATAGGGTACTAGTAAATGGGCTAGACGATCATTGCAAACGAGTTAGCCTAGGGTGGGCTGTCGGAGAAAGGGTTGGGTAACGGGCAAGAAATGAGGGAATGGAGATGTGAGATGACAATTTAGCAATGGAAGGAAATGGATGATACAAATTACAAGAAAAAATGCTGAGCGGGTTGAGGCTGATTTGGAATTGATGATCTGATGGCAAGTGGGGGCAGGCCGTGAAAGGATTGGCTCAGGAAAGGATCCGGACAACGAGGCAGTAATTGCTAAACTAAGGAGGCTTGAGTGGGAAGAGATGCGTGTCAATGAAAGCCCCGTTTGTGAAAAGATAGGAACCGCTCTAGGGAGAAGAAGACAGGGACTAGAAATTCCGAAGTCATTTTTGGCCATGAAGGGTTGAAGGCACAAACACGAGGCATAGCGGGAATACCATACCTTCCAAATTTGGTAACGTGAGATTAACATTCCTAATAAAGTAACTCAATGTCATTTGCGCCAGGATATTTAGACGGAATCAAAAACTAACAAGTTCTCCTCATCCCCTTCTTCTTCAATTCCTTGACATCCGACTACCTTCCAGTTCCTCCTCCCCGACCTTTTTTTTTTCTTTTCTTACCTCCTCTGTTGTTCTATTGTGCAGTCGCCTCAAGGCTCATTTGACGTAAATTTTTAACATTCTTTGTTCACCTTTTCTTCAATCTAACGCAAAACAATAGAATCCCCAGCGTATTTCAAGTGTCACCTTATTTTCACGATCATCTCTCTACCTAGCTGCAGTGCAAGCACAACCGATACATCGCTTTTTTAAAACTTCTCTCAGCGTCATGGAATCTACCCTCCTCGAGCACCCAAGGAGCCCCAACTTCATGGACACCCCATTTGCTTATGACTCGATTGCCAACCTCGAGCCGTACTTGCAGTACCCTCAGTCCCCCTATGGTGTCTCCACGATGTCCCGTTAGTATTGACTGACTCATTTATTCCCACGAGTATAACAATTAACCGTGTTTTATTTTTAGTCCCCGGTCCCTCGTCCTCGTCCCCTCGCTTGGATTTCAATTCGTTGAACCTCGCCAACTCCATTGGCGAGTACTCTTACTCATCGAGCACGTCGTACACGACTGCTTCGCCAGGGCGCCCCTACACGCCCCCCGACAATGGCATCTCGCCCCCCGCTGTCTACTCCCTCAGCGCTGGTGAGCTCTCGTCGGACGGCCTTACTTCTGGCCGGCGCAGCCGCGGAAGCGGGACCCACTCCCCTTCCTCCGTGCACTCCGTTCCTTACTCCGCTGCCGTGCCGCGGTCGCACCGCTTCAACCCTATTGCGGCCCCTACCACGCGCTCTGCCACCAAGGCTACGCGGAGAAAGTCTCGGAATGACGACTCTGATGACGAAGATGACGATTTCCAGCCCTCCATCCCTGCCAACGCCAGCACTGACATGCGCCGCGAGACGATTCGTCGTCAACGCATCGAGTCAGAGCAGAGGCGTCGTGATGAGCTTCGGGACGGTTACCGCAGACTCAAGGATGCTCTTCCGGTCTCTAACCAGAAGTCTAGCAAGGTCTCGCTCCTAGACCGCGCTACGACTCACGTCAAGTACCTCGAGATGACCGCTCAGCAACTCCAGACGAGACTCCAGCAGGCTGAGGCCGAAGTACAGCGACTTCGCTCGTAAGCTTGTTCTTAACATTGCTGCCACTGCTACAAGCTAACCTTGCGCTTAGCGTCAATGAGGCGTTGATGCTCGGCACCGCTGAGCAACGTCACGCCGCTGCTGCCGCCGCAGTTGCAGCAGTATCTCAGCAATCACAGTCAGGTTTCTGATTGCTGTGCTGACGTGGACTCGCTCGAAAATATCCGCAAAAAAGCACCGTCGGTTTACATTATCAGCATTGTTTATTCGCATGATCACACGACACTGGAATGCCTGTCGCCGGACTACAGGTTTAACGCACTCACAACGGACACTTAGCACACATTTTTTATTCTGCACTCGTCATGAACTCCATACGCATTGTTACGTCTTCCTGCGTTGCATGGATGGTACTTTGAGCGTCCTAGTGACGTTCTATTCTTTTCGGACAGGTTTAGGATCGCTTTGTGGCGCTTGCGCCGCTCGTTCGTCGACTGCTATGCATCGACGAATAGGAACCCTGATGATGAAGATTGGATACCGACTGGACACGGATGATGTGTGGAGGACACGATACGACACAAGACCGCAGGGCAGCTTGAGGCGCTTGGCCACACCCTTCTGCGAGTGGTGTGCCTGCTTCGCCGCCCCTGCGTGTGCTTCTTGTTATCACGCCATCCTCTGTTCTCCCCCTTCCGTTCCATTTCATCCCTCTCGCACTGAGACGAACGACCACTTCATTGTGGTACGTGCCTCGTGCCCGCCGATACACAGGCGCATCATCATTGACAACACTCTCACGGGCATCCTCGCCTTTCTGGAATGGGTGTTCCTTACGTAGCCATTCATCTCCGTCCTACAAGACCATTCCGCATCTAGCACGCACGGCATGTTTTATTATCACCATACTTATCACCTTTTGTCATGATCCGGCGACTGATCACCGCTTATTTCGTGATTCCTACCCGTTTTGCGAGTTTTTTTTTTGCGAGATCATCAAGCTATCTCGCGGATTACACATGGCGATCACAGCATTGCATGTCTGTGGTGCAAGTGCAGCGATTACATGGGGTTGGCACAGCGAGGTTCTTGTTTTCGAAGGTTGTTTACGAACACCGCCTACATTTTCCACTTCGACATTTCCGTGCCTCTGAGCAGCTCGTCATCCTCTGTACCTCATTTGCTAGTCAAGTGTAGCGTATGTTGAGGAGGGCTTGAGCGCCTGAAGCATACGGCGATCTAGGAGTTGGTTGTTGTTGCAGTTCTTGACGTTCTGTCCACTCCCGCTTGCGGGTCCTGGATGCATCGGTCGTCGACACTCCTGACACTTCGATTATCCTCACGCTCTGGTTCACATTGCCACCCTTTCAGCCGCATATCACTCATCGTCACTCGCCCCGCCCCGCTGTTCGATATCATGTCTCATTGCCGCTTCCTTTCCACGCGCACTATCTCTGTCAGTTCTTCATCAAGCTCTTGTAGTTATCAGTTGTACTTGTCTTGTACTGGCGAGCGCTGGCTGTACTGCATCTGTAGAATTGTCATCCTATATCTCAAGCAATGAATCGATGTTTCCGCTTTCTGAACAGAATGTCTGAAATGAGACTGAGATGTGAGAGAATACCCCTGGTTGATATGCATTTGTGAAGAATGATTTCATCCAGTTTTCATTGATAGTTTCTCAGATCTGCGGTTGTTCAAAGCGTACATGAATTTGAATCAAGGGATTGTGGAGCGGCGGAAGTAGCTAATAGCTATGACCTTATCGATGAGGTCGATCTGGATGCAGCGATAAGACGTTTGAAAGGTAACCTCGTCATAGTCGGACCTTGAACTAGTACTATGTCGAACAAGCCAGCCGTTCACCGTCAGCTGAACATTAAGTCGGGCGTGGCGAAAAGGCAAGAATAGCAACTCTGCGGGTCGTAGAGCGCTAACACGATTTCTCAGGCTGCTCAAGGAACATATCCTGTATGCAAAAGAAGCAGAAGAGCAACAGCGGAAACTTGATAAGCTTATCGCAAATAATGCTGAACAGTGGGACGTGAACAGTGCCGTGCGTGACAACAAGTCATTTTACATTCATTGACAGACTGAAACTCATGTTTATGACAATACGCCGATCAGAGAAGGATCCTGGAAGAGTCGCACAGAATGATCAAAGATTCTGATAACCGTCTAGGCAAGGCGGTACAAGATCTACGAGAACTCGTCGTGCGTATTTCCGTCGTGTTTCTATCTTTGCATGCCCCCCTTATATGCGCGTCATTTGGAAGCTGCGAGTCAAGTCTCAACTTGAGTTCGCGGAGGATGTTGAGCTGTTACATGCGGAGGAAGCACTGGAGGAGGCGAGCGTGTAAGTTTCGGGGGTCGACTTCTATAATCTCGCGATGACACGAACCTGACTTTTGATTGCATTATATTAGACACTTGGATTCGAAGGCCTCGGCATAGACGCGTAGCTCATTGTAGTTTAGTTGGACTCATGTATCCATTGCGTGGTTTAAGGAAGTCTGTAGCAGTTGTTCGTGCTCCTGTGATGCTTTGAGACGTGTGAGAGCGTCGAGAATGCCAACCCATGCATCTCGATCAACGCGTTCTTCTTGCAAGCCTCGACTGGTTCCGGCTGCTCTTGGGAGACCGACTCCAAGTGAAGGGGGAACAAACCCGAGTGGAGGGGCTGTGATTGCGGATGGTGCGATTCGTGACTGGCGGATGTGAGCCAGTGACGAGCGAATGGCTACTTGAATTGACTGCGGGGATTGAGTTAAGGTTTTGAGATGTGCGATGAAAAGTTGACTGACGTCTAGCCGTTCAAAGTACTCGCTCACTTCTAGAACAAATTGCTCTGAGCGCTCTTCTCCTTGAGGGAGATTATCCTCAGGCTCATCCGTCTGTGGGAGAGTGAGCAACGAGACGGACGAAGCTGCGAGGGATAGGAGACGGGTGATGTCCTAGCGCTAGATTGTGAGCGGTGCGCCATGCGGCGTATGTCACAGAGCTCACTTTTTCGACTTCACCCAAGGCGTATATCTGGCGTGCAGTACGGCTTGATGTCCATATAGGATCGATCTCAGATGGATCGTGGTCCTGGATGGGCGGTGGTTCTTGGCGGTGTTCCATGAGGAGGAAGAACTTTGTAAGTATTGATGGGCCACTAATAGCGCAGCAGGCAGTTATTTGCGTAGGTTACGGAGTATAATTTAAAGTTCCCCTGTGGTGCTCTCCGTCAAGTTTCTGTTGGTTGCAGCGTATCTGCAAGAAGAAGCGAGGACCCGCGGTCCTCTGAAGAACGTCTACCCTTTAATGATCATCCAGGGACATCATGTGTACCGGATACTAAGTACTCGACGAAAATTTATACATAAGTGTATGACCCTGAAGGTGAGAGCGTCTACTGCAGGCAGTCATATTCTCGCGCTCGTACATGCTTCTGTCATGAGACATAAAGGTTATTGTGACTGCGGGGACAGATGTCAGTAATTTATTAGGGTAGTCACGTTGCGCTGGACAGGGCCAGGGCCGCCTTAATATGAGACGAGGGGTCTTAAAGAGTCTTTTGCTATCGGTCGTAGACGCGTGTTAACTTGCAGGGTGCACAATGTAAGTTGACGAACTTCTGGTGAATGCTCTGTGATCCCCTTGAGCATGAAGCTTGTAGTGGGAAACGTAGGCAGCCAGCATTATACAGTGGGGGATGATGAGAGTAAGAGCACAGAAGGATTGATTTGGTAATTGGACTACCTAAGAAGGCAATTGTACCGCCTCAGTTCGTTGACCAACAGTACCATCATCATTATGCTCGTCCGATAGCGTGGGCAGCCAAAGGCAGCAAAGGCGTAGACAAACAGCTTCAGTGTTCGAGCTCGTGATACCGAACTACGATATGGAATCACCACTAACCTATTCTCCAGTACAGAGCACCCATTCCGGCCTTCCGTCAAGGTCCCGGAGCAGCACAAAACTTGGTGACGATGTTACCTCATTGACTTCCTTCAATCCATTCTCAGAAGAAGATGAAAACGACCATTCATCCTATGCTCTTGTAACCTCTCTGTTTTCCCGCATGAAGAATAGCTTTGCTGCGCCCTTGACGTCTTCCACTCTCGCACCGCCTCCCAATGGTATTCCTGGAGCCCCTACAGGCGAACAGAGGCGTCCATCCGCAATCTCCGTAAACAACTCTGCCTTTGCTTGCCGCTCCTCTGCACCTGAGCGTCCGCTATCACTAACAGTCGTGCCATCCAGGACTGCACCTCCCCTCGTATCTTTGACACCAGTCGTATCAGACCCGCCATCCTTTGGTGCAGAACTAGACCGCTCGCCGTCACGTAGTGGCCAATATACTCCTGTGTATGAGACTCAAGACGGTGGTCTTTTTGGCACTGCCATACCTGGGTTTCCCATCCAGGATGATGCGCGTAGCATACGCACTACTGCTTCATTGAATCGGTCTGCCTCTGTATCCAAAGTTATACGCCGCATTCGTGGTGAAGGTAAATTATAACGACCCTATCTTTAATTGTTTCTAATTATGCCTTAGGTCTATCTCGCGATTATTGGATGGAAGACTCCAATGCAAAGGAGTGTTATGATTGCAAAAGCGTATTCACGACTTGGCGACGCAAACATCATTGTCGTATATGTGGTCCGTATCCTAGCTTTTGAATTCAGACCTGCCATTCATCCAAGCGCAGGTCAAATATTCTGCTCGCGTTGTGCATCTAATATCATCAAGGGTTCGAGGTTTGGTCATGACGGCATGGTCCGAGTGTGCAATCTCTGTCTCGAGAAACTCGCAAAGGTCGAAGACGAAGATGACGACGATAGGCGTTCTGTCGTCTCTTCTACAACCTCCCCATTCCCTGCCCACCAGTTTGGTGGTGACTCATTCGCGCTCAGCCTCGGTCATCATCCGCAATCCCCATTCGCCGCGTCCCAGTTGTTCGGAAGGACGGACGAACCGTTTAATCTGTATTCCATTGCTGAGACAAAGAGACTGATATCTGACAACGACTCTGTGTCCACCACCCACGACGAGTGGGAGCCTGTCCGCGAGAGTACAGCGCCCTTTCGACGAAACCTTTCCGAAGACGAGAAGGATCCTCCCTCAATATCCAACTTCAGCAAAAATACCGCCCAGGCTACTGTAGCTCCTCGGTCAAAGACCCCAGTTGACTTTCCAGTCACTGTGCCAATCAATGTCGAGGGCACTATGAGCTCAATTCAATTTCCCTTGAGCTCTCCGGAGCAACACGGGCCAGATAGCCCCGGAAATTACAATGCCATGCGCTCCAGATTCAATAGCTTTGGTGATTTTGATGTTGCCACGCCCTTTATCAGGAGCCGAGCACAAAGTCGGCTCGATAACTTCCCTACTATTGAAGGTTGGCGCACGAGGCGAGACTCCACCGCGTAAGTTTTCAATTAAATATGTGTCATGCTGCATGATCTCATCCTGTGTGCTTAGCTATGCTCAGGAGCTTAACCTAATTTCCATGTTCCACCTTCGTGTCATGTTGCGACAAATGCTCACAACTGAGCAAATTCCAAATATCAAGGAATGGGAAGAAACCCTGCTCAAACTTGCCCTTCGCGTCGCTCGAGAACTCACCTTCACTGCGCTTCCGTACCACCAGGGTGAAGACATGGATGTCCGACGATATGTCAAGATCAAGAAAATTCCTGGTGGCGCACCGAGCGACTCGGAGTACGTTGACGGTGCCGTTATAACCAAGAACGTTGCACACAAGCAAATGTCACGTATGCAACGTAATCCCCGTGTCATGCTTGTAACCTTCCCACTTGAGTTTCATCGAGTCGAGGGTCAATATGTCCACTTTGGCCAGATTCTCAGACAGGAAAAGGAGTATCTCGGAAACTTGGCGAGCAGGATCGCTGCGCTTAGGCCGCACGTGGTGTTGGTGGAAAAGTCAGTGAGCAGGATTGCGCTCGAAGCGCTTGCGCAGCATAATATCGCCGTCGCTCGTGCTGTAAAGCCTACCGCGATCCAATTCGTGGCCCGGATGATTCAGGGAGATGTCTTTTCGTCCATGGACAAGCTCGCTCGAGAACCTCGATTAGGTCATTGCACGCGGTTCCGTGTGCAGACTTTCGACCACCCTCTAATTCCAGGGCGGCGGAAGACGTATATGCGGTTTGAGGGATGCAGCCGCGAATTGGGGTGCACTATCGTCTTGAGAGGAGGAGACGTAGATATACTCAAGAGGGTGAAGAAAGTGACCAGATTCTTGATGTTTGTCGTGAGGAACTTGAAACTGGAGACCCACCTGTGGAAGGACTCCGTGATCACGCTCCCTAGCCTGAGCGCAGAGGCCGTACCGGCAAGTATGGCTACAAAGCGCCATGTAGAAGGATCTGGCGTGGCGTCGAACCCTGGTGCTCTTGTGCCTGCATCGGTATCCCTGGTGCATCTTGTGACTCCAGAGGATAAGGAGCGGCAAAAGGCGGAGGAGGCGGAGATCAAAGTAGCTGAAGATGATCTTCCGGATGCTGATGCTGAGCGCCTCCGTCTTTCGAAACGGATTCAGCAGTCGCTGGAGCCGTACACCAAAACGTTCATATCTGTTTCCGCCACGCTGCGCTTTCCTCCTCCTCAGCCTATCAGGAGGATGAAGGAATTGGATGATGAACTCACCTGTGTACAACGCGCTTGGGAAGACGAGATCGTGCGAAGAGAGGAGAAGGGCCCTGTTAAAAATGATAGTAAGGCCCCATCGGGAACCCCCACGCCTGCCAGTGAAGCAGCGGCCACTATGTCCAGAATTGAATCAGATGCGGACGATGTGAAAGCTCAAATTGAAGCCCTCCCACTCCCTGATCTTCCGAAAACGCCAACTTCCGGTCTTTCTGACCTCGGTGAGGAACCCACTGGTTACTTCGAGCCTCAGCCAAACACATTGCATATCCTTGGAGGGTCATCGTTCTTTCATTCGCCTCGCCTTATCATTTCTGAGAAAGAGAACACGATTCCCCTCAAGACCGCTGCGGACATTGCGCTGGAGAGCCAGTTCGGTATGGTCAAGTATCGCCACGAAGAGCAACGCCGTATTTGGGAATGGTATCTCCGCAAGAACGCTGACGATTTCGTGATTGACCAGTACCAATGTATCAGCCTTTGGGAATACACCATCCCGATCGAAGAATTTGGTCTTCATCGCGCCTGTTTCGCTCCTGGATTGAAGTATATCAAGTTCTATGGCGAGAACGATTGCACGCTGGGTCAGTTCATTGAGAAGAGCGTTAATGAGACGCTGGTCCAGTTCCTCGACCCGAAAGCGATTTGCACTGGGAAAGGATGCAACCAGCCGCTTGCGAGGCATTGCACGGTCTTTGTGCATAACGAGACCAGACTTGCTGTTGCTGTTGAGCAATGGGATGGGCAGATCAAGTCCAAAGGTCCGCATCTTTATCCATCTCCGGAGACCATCACGACTTGGAGCGCTTGTCGGGTGTGTGGCTCAGCGACACCATTTATTCCCATCTCCGAAGAGATGCAGCGGTACTCCTTTGCGAAGTTTTTGGAATTGCACTTCTACCCCGCAGACGTACAGCTTGTCCAAGGTGCTGGCTGTCAACATAACATCTACCAACATCACATTCGGTACTTTGCGACGAAGGGAATGACGGTGCGGTTTCAGGCAGATCCTGTCATCCTCCATGAGGTTGTTTACCCCGCTATGCGTATTCGCATCCGTCCGGAGTCGCAGCTGGAGCTCAAGAATGCGGATTACGAGCGGCTGCACCGTCGGAATAATACCTGGTACACTGCCCTCGTCGATGATCTCAAGCTCATCAGCATTGATGCAGCGACTGGTGATGAAGAGCAGGATGCGAAACTCACCGCTGATGTCAACAATCTGATTACACGCGCTGAAGATGAGAGAGAGGAGATCGCTCAGTTGATCAACAAGATCTACAAAGAGTCGGCTCCGACTGATACGCTAGCTTTGAATCAAGTTCGATCGTTCCGACAGGACAAGATTGTAGCATGGCAGCAGGACTTTGACAAACTCCCGAAGCCGAGGGGCATTCAGACTCTGGACAGGAACACGCGGAGGGTATCTGCTGCCCTTGGGTCTGTGAGGGCGATGTGGCCGAAGAGAACTGATCTTGCGAGTCCTGGTGAATCTCATCAGCCTTTCTCTAGTGTTTCGGAGGCAGAAGAGGGAGCGTTGACTCGCAGGCGGGTTACTGGAGGATCCTTTGTTTCATCTGCATCAGAGGCTTCGGAGCCTGAGCTTGAAACTGTTGCAGAGAAGACAGCGACGGCCTCGTCTGATATGGAAGCTCCTCGTCCTTCAGTTGTTGAGCCTGAAGTGACTGCTGAACGCAAATCGGACGCTGACAGCGACTCGACTATTGGTGCATCTAAAGATGATGGGGCACTCTCGGACCAAGGTGGAATATCAGCAACACAAGTAAGTGTATCCATTGTTCTCTGAAACTCCCTAGTTCACCACACTACAAAGGCGGAGCAAAGTGAAACTCGTATTGGACGTGTTGTTACAAGAGCATCAAGGCTGCCTCGACGACCGCAAAATCACCCTAGCGTTGCAGAGCTGGTAGCTCGGTATCAGGAGTACCTACCCCCGCAGGGTGTTGAGGAGCTTGCCAAGACCGCTCTGGCTCCATTTCCTCCAGTGTCCGAAAGTGAACAAGAATACACTGCGCAGCCGCCGTTTCAACGATCTACCATACGCAGGCACAGACATGAGCCTGTTAAGAAGCCCTCAGTATCCGACTTTGAGTCCAGCTACGCCGCGAACGTAGCTTCGAGGCACCTCAATCGTCGCTCCTTGGGCACTCAAAATCCACGTATGCCTGGACCAGTTGGATCTTCCATCGAATCTTCGACGGTATCTCGACGGCCATCACCAGATAAGCGTGGGGTGAGACCTCTCCACGGTGATCCGACGACATCATCTCCGCCCCCCACATCGAAACCGCTGCCCGCCGGTGGTGGTCGCACCTTACGACGGAAGCCATCTGCCCGAACCCTCCAAAAAGACAAAGCACCCTCACGTCCCACCTCAGTCGTGCCTAGCGTAAAGCCTCAGTTCAGACGGCCGCCTCAAGGCGCTGGGAGCAAGGTTTCTAATATTGCACGGCACTTTGAGCGCATAAATCGAGATACCGAGCGAGCAAATAGGCGTTATGCGGTCATCAGGGGTCGCAAGGCACGGCCAGTTGCTTCTGCTCGTGCTACAGTTGAGGTTTTGGATAGTATCAAAGATGCGATACAGGATGAGTCAGAGAGCTCTGATAGCTCAAGTGAAGCAGACGATGAGGGTGGTGACGAGGATGAAGCACGAAAACCGACAGATAAAAACACAATGGAGTCATCGCCAGAACAATCCGTCACGCTCCCTACGGTCACTGTGCAAAACGCTACAGATATGGTATCAGCTCCTGCACCTGTAGGCGAGCCTTCCCCAGCTCCTCCATCATCGACGCCACCGCTTCCACCGCCAGCTCAGCAGCTCGGGCCAGTGACATCATTTCCGCCATCCCCTTTCCTCAAATCTGAGATCCCGATGAATCTCCCACCAACACCGCCTCCGATTTCGCTTGATGAACCTGGGAGAAACTCGATATTCAAGCAGGCGTTCCAGGGACTGTCCCAGGGATTGTTCTCCGCCCAGTTCCCTCCGCGCAGACCAGATCCAGAGGCTGAAGATCCACTGAATGACCCGGAGCATATTTTCCGTGATTCTTCCATGGTTGTGAGGACGGATGAGCCTACATCTATCATTGCATTGGCGTTGAAGTAGGTTATTTGTCATCAGTCATCTTACTTATCGCTGATCGCTTGCAGTTCTCCTCAATACCGAGAAATATTGGCCAAGTCCCGGGCCGAGAAGCGCACTGCGCGAGAGCCAAAGTTGACTGATGGAGGGGAAGCGTTCATGCCCGACGATCATTCTGTCGCAGACTCGTCCTCAACGTGGGGAGTAGTCAATGTTGAAACTGCGGAACCCGGTAACCCCGCAGAGGAGCTCAAATCTGCGTCGACGAAAATGCCTTGGGTGATTAGTGAGTGTCCTTGTACTTGACCCAATGTGCAATGCGCTGACTCCATTTTAGCTTTTGAGAGTGGGGGTCTAACCATCAGTTGTACTGTGTTGTATCCAGAACAGTTCGATGCTTTGCGCAGGACGCATGACTGTGAGAAGAGTATGGTTGAGTCGTTGGCAAGGTGTGTCAAGTGGGACGCCAATGGAGGAAAGTCTGGCTCGGCATTCTTGAAGACAAGAGGTTTTTAATTTATCTGCCCCAGTGATGATGTTACTCACTTTTCCACAAGACGACCGTTTCATTGCGAAAGAACTCTCGAAGGCAGAGCTTCAGACGATGGAGACGTTCGGTCCGGCATACTTTGAATATATGGCATCTGCGATCTCTGGCAACGTAAGTTGTTCCTTTGTTTTGGCTGCAAGCGTTCTAAACGACTTTTATCAGCGTCCCACTTTACTCGCTAAGGTGTTTGGGTGCTACAAATTGACATTCAAGAAGTCAAGAGATAAGGGTTCGAGCAAGGCCAAACTGACACATATGAACCTGCTTGTGATGGAGAACCTCTTTTACGATCGTCGGTTTTCCACGGTGCGATATTTGCTTGCGACATAGACACTTTCCTGACGATCCGTTCAGATCTATGATCTTAAGGGATCGACCCGTAATCGTCACGTGCGATCCACTGGACGAGAAAACGAAGTACTGCTGGATGAAAACCTGGTCGAAAGTATGTAACCTATCTTGGAGACATTGAAGGCACTAAACATCGCTTCCACAGCTGCTCATCTCTCACCGTTTTATCTCCGTGAACATTCGAAGCGTATATTGAGAGGAGCATTGTATAACGACACCAAGTTTTTGGAAGACATCAATGTTATGGATTATTCACTTCTCGTCGCCATTGATGCTCATACCCATGAACTAGTGGTGGGTATTGTTGGTAAGTGGCAAATTTGTATCTGCTTGTGGCGATGTATTCACTACTTGCTAGATTACATTCGCACCTACACCTGGGACAAGAAACTCGAGAGCTGGGTGAAGGAGTCTGCCTTCCTTGGCGGCGCTGGTAAAGGAGAACCCACCATTGTTACACCCAAGCAGTATAGACAGCGATTCATGGGCGCCATGGACAGATATTTCCCCTTAGTGAGTGGATACGAGGTTGATTTCGCATCGTTTCGATGACACTTTGTTCTAGGTACCTGATCGATGGATGAAGCAGAAAGACACCCCAGAAGAAGACCCTTACAGTTTGAACAGTCTGGTTGAACTCTGGCCAGACTGGTGAAGCATATCACGTCCTTTTATTCAAGACACAAGCATCATGACACTCCACTGTAGCCTTACCACATACCATTCGAGCCAGTAAATACCCGATGATCTAAATCCTGTACATTACACCATTTTGTTACACCGCGAGCTGTATGCTACAATTTTCTCGTTCTACTGCTTTGAGCCTTGTTTGCAAGGCCGTGTGCTTGGTGCTTCATTTCCGTGGAGAACTGCTCCTGTGTCGCCTTTTTCTCTACACGACGTGCTTGACGGTCGACTTTGACAGCCTGTTTGCGAGCCTTTTTGTCTTCCTTCGATTCGTCGCGCGGGCGGGATATGGTTTGCTTGGCCACTGGTCAGTGAAACATTAGTAGAACATCATTTGCGAAATCAAATAGATGGTTACCTGAGGATTCTGGGGAATCTTCTTCCTCTTCTGCAACGGAACGTAAGCCACGATGACTCTTTCGTGTCTCCGCGGCTTGATGATCGTCGTTTAAAGTGGGAAGACCAGTCTTGGGATCAAGGATAATTTTCGGAACCGGCTTCAATGCTCGCGCACGGATCACGCGGGGATGATTCTCCAAGTTGGAATACGTCGCTATTCTGCTTCAGATGCGAGTTTGCATTGGCGAAATGATTCGACTCACTCAGTACCGTTTCACAGTCCCATGTATCCTCTTTCTCTGAAGCATGATATGCGGCGAAAAGTCGGTCGTCATTCAGCTCCTCCTCCTCGTCATCATCATCTGCTGATCTTATCCGTACCCGCTCATCCTGGCCCATTGCTTGACGCAAGGTGTTAAGTTTCTCTGGGCCCGAGTCCCCCGGAAGCACTGGCTTTAATTTTCTGCCAAGCAACTCATAGTTATCCATGAAGTCATCCATCATGGCCTCGAAATCTTCTCGCGACGTAACGAGCTCAGGAGCTTCGTCTGATAGTTCAGATGAAAGGTCATCATTCTCTTCCTCGACTTCTTCTTCTTCACCAGAGCCATACTCTTTCTCCATTAGCTGCAAGTGATCAAAAAAGATGACCTAGCAAAATCGAATACAATTACCTGATCGAAGCGCTCATCTAATGTCATTAGCGTTTCTGTGCGACACATTGACGAACTGCTCATGCTGTATCCAGAGGCGTCGGAAGTGCCTTTGCGCCTGCGCTTTCCGCCAATGACAGGTAGCTTTGGTAAAGTTCCTATGGTGTCCCCTCCTTCTGAGTGCATTTCGTCGTCGGAGTCGCTGGGGGGAGGTCCCTCTTTTTGTTCTTTCTTGAACTTGGCGAAGCGAGCTTCCCAGCTGTCAGGGTCTTCGTGGTCTTCGCGGTCCTCTGTGGAAGGGGTATCCTGTGGGGTATCACCGTCCTCATAGAACTGGTACCCAAATTCATCATCCTCGTCTCGCTGTCCCTCTGCTACCAGCTCGCCGAAGAAGTCATCCTCTAAACCATCATCTACGAACGCATCATCCTCCAATGCTTCGAGAACTTGTCGGAGATGTGGGTCCATGTCCGGCTGAAAACCTGCGATTGATGAGGGAACGGCTTCCTGTGACTCATAGTTCCTGGGAATCTCAGATGCGGATGGTAGTGCCTCTGGTGGCAGATCGCGCAAGGAGATCGGATCCTTTGATTTGCCCTTGCCTTTCGATTTTTGAGAGGTAACAGGTGCCTCGACGAGTATACTTTCTACACCCTCTTCCTCTGCGCCAGCCGTGCGCAGATGCTGCATGTAGTCATACTCTGTGTCGTCAAAATAGATACCATATAGTGACGCTTCGCCGACATGAGCGTGAGCGTCATGGGCAACATCATCGGGAGAAAGGAGTGACTCGAGATCGGCCCGAGTCTTTCCCTAGGAGCGGGGATTAAATGAGCAGAAGGATAAAATACGTATCACGTAGTTTGCGCACCTTCTTGTCATTCGCTCGTACAAATGCCTTCAGGACATGCTGACTTGCGTCAGGATCATGAATAAGAGGATCTCGCTGAGATCGGTGCACAAGCTGGAAGTGCTGTGCTCCCGGTTGTCTAAAGATTGATTTTTTGGGCATATTGCACCAGCTACAATGACCTGTTTCTTTCGATTAGTGCTGAATGGTATAAAGGTGCACTTATTATCCTCGAGGCAACGATAGTAGCAGTAAATTATACACAGCCACCGAGCCGCGACTGAACATTACGTAATCGCGTCGGTTGTCCCTGCGCCGTCACCAATCCCACCCGTGAAGCTTTGAAGACCTGAACCAGCGGTCTTCACCTTCCTAGTCCATTTTTCCTTTACTTCTTATATTCATCTTCGTGCAGCCTACGCAAGACTCCTTCAATACGAGCGCAGAACTTCAGGTTATTGCTCTTTGTTCGACCGGCGGTCAATCATGCAACGCGAGCACAGTCGTCGTGGCTTCTCTATATACGTGTTCTCGGTTTAGCCCGCGTTTCAACAGTACTGACACCTTTTTTCGTATATACTAGTCATCAGAAAGTTGTTCTGGAGATTGACTTCTCCGGCTCTCTCTGGGTACGTTGCACTATAGGCCGCTCTTGCAGGCGCTCATACAACAGCATTCTCGAACAGGGTTACACAGAAATCACGCTTATTCCAACTAATCCCAACCTGAGGACTATTCATCTGCACTCCAGGCAATGTAGTATGTGCTACGCTTGTGAATTGCGGATGTCTGGTTTGACGTGTTTTCTGCAGCGATTCACTCGGTTTCTGTCGCGTCACACCCAGCGGATTTTGTTCACCATGATCCGCTCGCTCAGATCAATATCTCAAATCCTCAGGATTGTCATACTTATCCAGAGCTGAAGCGGAAAATATATTCCGCACTGGCCGAAGGTGATGAGGGTGAACTCTCGATTGCGATACCGAAGGAAGTTTCGCTTCGACAAACTGGCCATGCAAACCACTCGCTTGCTAACGGTCATGTCAGTGAAGGTAAATTTCAGTAATTGGGGGTTATATGACATGTATTCAAAGTGTTTACCGTATAAGCTGCCACGCCTGAACCTCATACCCCTGGCCCCTCTTCCCACACCCCTGCACCCAGTCCCGAATTCATGCCTATTGTGGTCCACATTGATTATAGCCTGAGAAATCCCGTGGATGGCATCCAGTTTGTGCTGCCCACCGACTCCTACCCATTTGTGAGCAACTTCTATGTTCATGACTAAGACATTCTGACGTCTTTCAGCGCGTACCGCATGCATATACGACACCATCGTCACCCGACGCTGCAAGATGCTGGGTTCCGTGCGTCGACAGTTTGTGGGAGAAGTGCACTTGGGAGTTCGAATTTGTTGTTCCTCGCTATCTCGAAGAGCCTGATCCTGGCCACCGCGGAGACAATGGCGATTTTGAAGAATCCCAAGAGTCTATCCCGACGGTAGTTGTCTGCAGTGGTGACCTCGTGGAACAGGCATGTGATCCACGTATTTCCCAATTGGCGAACTAACAAGGGCCACACAGGTTGCCCATCCCAACAACTCGAATAAAACCATCTTCTTGTTTTCTCAAACAGTGTTGACGTCCGTGCAGCATGTCGCTTTTGCTGCTGGCCCATTCCATGTGCATCCCATCCCGACGGAGCTCACATCAGAGGACACATCTGGCATATCACAGCCTCTTATGCATGCGTTCTGTTTACCTGGTCACGAAGCTATGCTCCATTCGTCGATCTCATTCCTGCGTTCGGCGATGAACTTCTACAGTACAGAGTTCGGTTCCTACCCGTTTGGGTCATACAAAGTGGTGGCGGTGGACGAGATGCCTGTTCAGCGCTTCGACAGCTCGACGCTTTCCATAATCTCTGTGGATCTTCTTCATGGCGAGGACGCGATTGAGCAGGTCCTTGAAACGCGGCAAGCACTTAGTCATGCCCTGGCCTGTCAGTGGATGGGAATCAACATCCAACAGAAGACATGGTCAGATACTTGGCTCGTAAATGGTCTTGCCTTGTATATCACTGGCCTATTCGTCCGCAAGCTCCTGGGAAATAATGAGTATCGATACAGACTCAAGCGGGATATGCAACGAGTCGTCGAGTGGGACAACGGATCGATGCCGCCCATCTGTCAACCACAGCACAATGATCCTCCAGACTCCACGACGTTACCTTTTGTCAACTTGAAGGCGCCCCTCGTGCTGCACATTTTGGACCGACGTCTCGGCAAGTCTGGCACCTCGCTCGGTCTTCCTCGTGTTTTGCCAAAGATTTTCTTGTCTGCAATGAGCGGAGAGCTACAAAACAATGCTCTATCGACGCACTCGTTCCTGCGTACATGCAGGAAGGTCAGCGGAATTGACCTTCGGTCATTCGCTGAACAGTGGATCTACGGTAGTGGTTGTCCAGCCTTCGGGTTTTCGGCTTCATTCAACAGGAAGAAGATGGCAGTCGAGATCACTATGCGACAAGATTCACCTGCATACAAGGCGCTTGAGCACAATGAGGTATCGAAACTGTTGCACAAGCCCGTGCCATTCTTTGAGGTACGTTTACGAGCGGTTACATCCTGATCAAGCCCCCCTCACCAGCCTCTAAAGGGCCAAATGACTGTTCGGATCCATGAGGCGGACGGCACCCCATATGAGCATGTTCTAGACATTCGCTCGGCCTTCAAGCGTTTTGAAGTCCCTTTCAACACGAAATACAAACGTATTCGACGAAATACTAAGCGATATCTTGCACGACAAGCGGCTGCTCAGGCTGCAGCAGAAGGTGATGCCGAAGCTGCCGAAGCTATGGGTCTAATCGACATGGGTTTTGGACTCGAGATTTGGGAAAAAGAGAAGGAACGAGAAAATTGGAAGGTGGCTGACTGGACAGAAGAGGATGAACAGGTGATGTCGGGTGCGACATACGAATGGATCCGCATGGACGCCGATTTTGAATGGATCGCTGCTATCGCTTTCGAACAGCCCGACTTCATGTGGGTGTCGCAGTTGCAGCGAGATCGTGATGTCGTTGCGCAGCTGGAAGTGAGTAATTTGTTGACAATTCATTTTTTTGGCTTGAACTTTCATAGGCTGTTAACGCTCTCGCAAAACAATCCACCGCCATCGTTTCGAGTACGTTCACCAAGACAGTGCTCGTCTCCAACTACTACTATCGCATACGTTGTGAGGCTGCGATGGCCCTAGTGCATGTCAGTGTTTCTAGATTTTTTGTACCTTTTGAAGCTCTCTGATGTGAAAACATCAGTGCGCCATTCGGAAACTTGACTTCTTGGGACTATTTCATCTGTTCAAGTTGTTCCTCCGCTACTGTTACGACCCAGAAGACCCCAACCAAGACTTATTTGCTCATACTTACGTCCCAAAGCCTAATGACTTCTCTGACCTGGCGGAATACTTTGTTCGGAAGGTATGTCTTCACAGTGCTACTTTTATTTCGCAACTCATGAATTTTCAGAGCCTCGTTCACGCAATATCTCAAGTGCGGTTTGAAAACGGCAAGACACCTTCAGTGGTTCGTCAGTTCCTCGTCGACCAGCTTCGTTACAACGACAACACAGCCAACCCAGTAAGTACTATCAATTCCGTCAAAAATAATTACCATTTAAACGCTCTTCAGTACTCAGACGCATTCTATATATGCACTCTCATTTCAGCTGTTGCTTGTGCAACTGTCTCGGTTGCTCCTCCAGAACGTGGCGAGCTCCTTCGCGAAGAAGTTCAGTCGGAGCATACCACCGAGGATGCCAACTTGATGAAGCAGGCGGTCGACGAGGTCAGTAGGTATCGGAGCATGGACAGACTCATCCCGTCACCGAAGAATGTAGTCACCACTGCAGTGTTGGAAGTGAGTAGCTTCATGCATCAGAGATCTTACACTGACGACTTTGACCTCAGTTCTACTTAATTCTCACTACCGCGAACCTCATCCCGAATGATCTCCGGGTCTTTTTCCCTCTTACTCGGTATGTTACAATGGCTGTATATTCTACTTCATCTGATTGTCTCTCAGTGAGGGTAATTATACTCAAGTTCGTCTCGCCGCGTTCGATGGCCTTTTTATGTCCAAGTGGTACACTCCTGCCATCATGCGCTACGTATTAGCTGTCATGGCAAACGACCCATCTCGCGTGGTCCGGAGACATGTGGCCCGTAGCGCATGCCAAAGCTTAGCTCTGTTAGTGTCCATGGGGGAGATGAAGAACTCCATCAAGGACACAGAATCCCTGCTTATCGAGGAAGACGGTTCTCTGCCAGAGAAATCGAAAGAAGCGAAGAAGAGCGAGGTCGATATGATGATTAAGGTACTCAGGAAAGACAGAGAAATCGGCAAAAACGAAGTGTTGCGAGAGTTTCTGATGTCCATTGCTCTGTAAGTTCTCCGAGATGATTTTGTGTGACTGTCGCTCATATGATCAATCGGCACTAAGTGCACCGGATATTGACCAGGAAGTGCGCTGGGGTGTCATCAAGCTGGCTGACATTGTCCTTCGGGGAGTTGAAGAGACTCCACCGAAGGTTACTATTCACCTGCCCCCTACACCTGTGACTGAAGCCCCGCCCCCACTGCCGGCGGTGAAGGTACTGCCGAAAGCCTCGCGACCTCTCAAATCCGGGGGACCGCCTGCTCGGTCGCCTGTTGTTCCATCTGCTGCCCCCAAGCTCAAAATTATGCCTGGTGGTGCTCAAGCCCGAGGTCCCACTTCATCTGCCACTACATCCGCTGTTCCAACGCCTCCAGCTCGTACAGGCTCTATGGCTCCGCCCCCAGTTCCTGCGAAAGTCAAAGGCAAACCCAAACCAAAGCTTTTGAATGGTGTCAGACCCCCTCATATCCCGAAGGCACAGTCAGCTGGAATGAGCTTGAACGATTTGCGTGCAAGCCGCAATGCACTCAAGAAGCTCACGATGCATAAGAGCGCAGTGCTTTTTATGCAACCAGTGGATCCTGTTCGAGACCATGCTCCAAAGTATGTATTCTTGATAATGACCTTGCACTTTCTCTTACGCGGTATATAGCTATTACGAAGTCATCAAGAATCCTATGGACCTCAGCACTATGGGCGCGAAAGTAGAGGCGGGGATGTACAAGGATCGCTTTGCCTTCGAGGGAGACTTCCGTCTTATGATAGCAAATGCGAAGCAGTACAACCCTTCTGGAACGTATGCCCACACTGAGGCGATTTTCTTGGAAACGTTCTTTGAAAAACGTGAGTTCAATGGCACACAATCATCGCGTTTTCTTACCTCTGGCCAGTTTGGAACCGCATTCAGAAGACTCTCGAAGCTGCCAACAAGAATGCAGAGCCTGCGCCTGAGAACTTGCCCACTGTCATAGTGAAGAAACCCACAACTACTGCGTCAAAGCCTCCTGCGGTCTCAGCTCCGCTGCCACCTCCGCAAGCAGAGTCGGAGGCTTTAGCACGTCCTATCATCAAGCTCAAGGTTGGTGGTCCACAAGTTAAGGCACCGCAACCAGAGCCCCCGAAGAAGGCGGGGGAGCCCAAGGCTTTACAGAAAAACAAACCGCGCAAGCCCAAAGCTGTTGACGAAGCACCTCCGCCTTACGTTGATGATGGATCCCATGACCTGTTGCAAGAAGTTATCGCTATTGAGCGAGAGAAGGACGAAGAGAAGCGCACCCGGAAAACCAAAGATCCTGTTCGAGAATCACCACCCCCTGCAAGAGCTTCGGGCAGTGGACCACCTGGAAAACGCAGAAAGACGAGTGCTGACGACAATGGTAGCGAGATACTGATGTTAGCCCCGTCCCTCTCCAGGAAGGAAAAGCCTAGCGCTCCCTCTTTGAGCTCTAGCACTCCAGCTGCGGAACCGTCCGTTACCCCTGCGCCCCCGCCTGTCCCTAAAGTGTCTCTTGGCAAACCAAAGAAAGAGAAAACTGCAAATCTTCGCGATTCAGAATCCGTCTCGGAACCTCCGCGCACCTCCATCAAAGGCAAAGAGAGAGAAGTTGTGCCTAACAATACCCCGACGCCATCGAAGCCTCGCAAGATGCAGGCGTCGGCTCCACTGAATGAGAAGAAATGTCGGGAAATTCTGAAGGTTCTTCTGAAGGTGCCAGAGTGCATTATATTCGCTCTGCCCGTGGACCCTGAGAGAGACGGTTGTCCTACGCGAGTGACATCTTGCATTATCACGACTAATGCTGACATTGGTATAGTTACTACGAGGAGATCAAACACCCGATGGACTTTGGTACTATGACCCAGCGTTTGAACGAGGGCAAGTACTCGACCATGGATGACTTCCAAAAAGACGTCGAGCTGGTGTTAAGCAACTGCCGAAAATTCAACCCACCCACTACGTACCCCGTCAACTGTGCGGATGTGGTGGAGAAAGTCTTCAAGAAAGAATGGGCGAAGGTGATAGAGAAGAAGCTTTCATGGACGGAGAAGAGGACTTTACAAGCGCTGATGACTCAATTGGTGAAGGAGGACGTGTAAGTTTTTTTTTTCATTCATGGTGGTTCAAGTACGCCAACTTTGCCGCAGCTCCTGGGTGTTCCGAGAACCCGTCGATCCTGTCCTGTTGGGCATCCCGACGTATTTTGACGTCATACCGAAGAAGGATGCGAGAGACCTGAGAACGATCCGCCAGAAGTTGGACGCTGACAAGTACGACTCGACTGATGCATTTGAGGCAGACATCGACCTCATGATCCGAAACGCCATCACATTCAATGGCGTGGACTCTGAGGTTGGGCATATCGCGGGGGCCGTACGTGACCGGGTCAAGGAGCTGTTTGGTGGAGCCAAGGCGAGTACAGGGATCAAGAAACGCAAGGATGGTGAGAAAGGGACACCTCAGCCGTCGAAGAAGGTGAAGCTAGGCTGAGGATCGTATGTTAAATTACTGCAAGTTAAGCAAATAATCCATTTGTATCTATTATTACTCGCTATTCTTTGCTATGTAATTGCTCTCGCGGTAGCTATTATGCAAACCGTCACTGAATACAAATTATTGAAATCTCGTCAAGGTCATCGATTTCCAGTTTCCCTATGTAGTCCTCACTCTATAACCGCTTCAGGGCGTCGCAATGTGAATACCAATACCTCCAGGTTGGAACGTCACACCAGTAAGATTGCCAGAGGCGGTGGGGATCTCGAAGACAGAAAATACGCGTTGTACTTGTTTCGTCGCGTTTGTGACCCAGCCCAATCCGATATCCTGGTACGGCACGTAGACCTGCGTGTTGGCCATGTTGACAACGAGGAGCAAGTATGAAGTGCCGTTGTGCCAGAGACCGGCATCCACGCCCTGGTAGTCGTAGCTGGCAAATGTGGCGTTCGGGTCGACCATGAAAGGCTGAACAAACTTCTGGATGAGAACGGTGAGGTAAGCTGCCGTCCCCTCGATCGTTGTTTCATTGTTGGTTGTGGTCGGGTATTGGTAGGACTTGGAACCTAGGCGATGGAAGTTAATTTTATTCATATGCGCGGTATCAGCATGAAATTACCTATAGCACCATGGCTGAAGGAAGTAAATCCCATAGCAGCCCATTGCATGCCAGTGGGAGTCGTGTTCCAGTATCTGTGATGAGAGTCAAGACAGAGGTCGTGTTGGTGACTCAAGGTGACTTACGCGGCACTGCCGAAAGCTTGGGGCGTGGTCCACACAGACTTGGTGCGGTCAAAGCCCAAGATGTTGAGTCTGTCTTTGAAGGTCTGGACACGGGCCTTAACATCCCACACTTGCCCTTGGCAGTTGTCGCAACCACAGTGGCCGAAGTCCGGAGTACACTCTGTGTTCCACACAGGCGACCATGTGGCATTGATACCGATAGGATAAGCATCCTACACTAGGAGTTAGAAGCGCAAGTGATGAAATAGCATATGTAGCTCACCTGCAGAACGATATCAGCTCCCCCGACGTAAGGCGAGAAGTTGTAGTCTTGGCAATTCAAAACAATAGAGATAGGATGATATCCGTCCATCTGGTAAATTAAATCATACGCTGCCTGCGCCGCATTTTGGGGGTCAGAGTTGCCATCGGGCTCATGTGCGGTCTCCCAGTTCAATAGGTTGGGAATCGAGGCGTAAGTGTTCACTTGTTGAGCGACAGCGGTCAAGTTTTGGTAGTTCCTGAATAGAAAGATATCAATGATCATGAGCTGAGGTGACAAAAAGCCTGACATACGATCGCATATCATAAACGATGTACATGCCGGCACTGACGGTCTTGTTGATGACTTGTTGGAAAATAGTGAGGTTGTCGTAAGGAGGAATTGGGTGAAGCTATGGCGTAGACGGTTAGCATGGGACATATCAGATCATCGCGAAACATACAGTGTTAAATCTGGAAAAACAGTTGAATGATTGCTTAGGAGGTGATAGCAACGAAAGACGAACCCATCGGCCTTGAGTTGATCGATCATTGTCAAATTTGTCGCTAGATACTGGTTGAAATTTATGTAGAATCCTTGAGGGATGAACGGCGCAAATGCTCCACCCTTGCCACTTGCAGGCCGCACCCAGAGTGCACCAGTGCGCAAGTCAGTCTTTGTGACGGAAGCATTTGTGTCAGGAAGATACAAAAGGGATGAGCTAGCATTGAATTTCTGCTCGTTTGCAGGTTGGGACCCCGAAGACGAAGGGGCAGAATATATAGCAGAGCAGCTGACATTGTATGCGGTCTTCTGGGCGTCGAGCTTGCTGATATCTACGGGAATTTGAACGCCGGTAGCGTTTAGAGGGACGTTTGCGGTGGTGTGGACGGAGCCCACATTGATGGTGACAGTGAGGGTTCCTAGGCCAGTGGAGCCGCTAGAATAGCCCGAGTTAGAAGGAAGTGATATGCGCTCAGCACCAGTGATCCAGTCGTAAACAATTGGTGTGTCGACCACAAATGCCGCGCTCTTCGCATCCTCCTCGAGGTATGGGCGGAAGACAGGGGCACAGCGGAACGACAGAAGCGGTTCAGCACTTTGGATGGGCAAGACAAACTGTCCACCAGGGGGCACCACAGACTGATTTGCCATAAAGTTCTTACCGCACCTGGAAAGATTTAGGAATGAGCAAGGAGGGTGCAGGATCGAAACCATACGTACCATGTCGTGCTCTGAGCAAGCGAAACTGGAACCAGGCCGGCAGCAATCATAGCCGTGAAGCTTTTGGTGTACTTCATTTTCTATCTCTCCTCGGGCCTGGTGGGGGAGAGGCAGATTGGAATGAAGGAAGGAGTCGGTGTGGGGAATCGGGATGCCGCTGACCAGCTCGTCATAACTTATACGATGTCCAGCTGTTTGCTAAGGCAGGCAAAGGCCACCGTATCAGAGCGACCAGGCTACACAGCAACGCACTACGTGTAGACCGCTACTAGTATACTTTGAGTAATATGTCAATGATCCCATAGCTGTGAACCGCGGCTCCAGTCGTGTTGGAAATCGCGCCAGGATCTTTCTAAGCAGCAGCGCTGGGATACCGAGGTACTTGATCAAAGCAGACTAAAGGCACATCGGCTAGTTCGAAACAAGCAGTGTGATGACATCAATGAAACCCAACTAGCATGATATGAAAAGTTACCTTATGGCGAAAGTAAAGAGATTTCAGGCAAGACTCGGAGCAGTGTACCGTACGACGCCTAGCTAAAGAGTGGGTTGACGGGTTTGCAAATGGATTGTAAATGCGCTACTAGCATGGGGCAGGATATATATGTTTCAGATAAAGTTTCAGATATACGGCCTTCACTCGACAAATGTACCGTAAACCCTAGCGAGCTTTGAATTCAAGTCTCCGCCAGAGTAAGTATATGGGCCAAGTCAGAAATTCGTGGTCGAACGGACACGATCTATGATAATTACTCTCGGCGAGAGTACTGAGAAAGCTTGCTAGTGCGTGCCTCGAGTGAGTTACAGCGCTCACCGTAAACCTCGGATGGCAACCGATGGAGAGTACTTGGCGTGGTGGAATTAATTGACGCGTCTAATCGTGACCGTCTAAGCCCCAGGTGTTTGCCCGGAGCTTGAAGATCGAATCTGCACTGACTCGCGTGTTGTGGCTGTGCTGGCAGTGGCCCACACCAGCAAATTGCTCATACCAAAGCTTCAACGCCTTGGATGCTAGCTTGTTACTGTTTCGGCAAGAATGAAGATAGTTGTTACGACAATCGCACTCTTGCTGAGCTTGATGGAAACATGTGGAACGCGCTGGCTGCTTGTCGTTACTTCCTTGCAAGGTATCCTCCAGGAGTGGTCTGAGTTCATTGTGAAACCTGCCAAGTCATCGTTCTCGGAGGTCATGATGCCAGTGGGACCTATCTTGATCATAATTGAATGGTGGCGACCCTGATACTTGAAAACAATAGCAAAAGTGTTTTCGGCTTTCCTACCCTTGAACGTCACTCCGAAAATCGTGTTTGATCAACGAGCTCTTGCATCGTGTTTCTGTTTTTGTGATGACCTTTCCTCTGAGCACCCAGTTGGCCAGGTCTGTTGGTCAGATCTGGAACAAGTATCTTCCTTCTATCAAGGGAGACCACTATAGAAACTGTCCATTTTCGTAATTTCTTGATCCTGTCTGCTCATAACTGGCATGGCGAATGTTGACCTGAAAGAGTTCGTCTTTGATCGCGTTCTGGATGAAAGTACGTGTAGCATTATCACAGGGCTAACAGCAAAGCTAATATTGACAACTTAGACGCGCTCGCACATACGCTCGCCGTGCTTGGCACACTGCCCTCCCCATCGACTCCCTCTGCGCCCCTTCGCGCCATAATTCGCTTCGAGCGCACGGCCCTACCATCTACCCTCGCATCTCAGCTCTCATCCGGCATTCTCGAGTCTACCAAGCAGATCGGAAGCACCGATATTGTATGTCCCTCCCTTCCCCTCCTAACCACACACTGATCTATCCGTTATTCAGTACTCGTGGTTCTTTGCTTGGCTTCACACACGCGATGACTTCCCTGACGTGAAGATCTATGTCATCTGCCCCGCCACCGAGGTCCACATCCGCAAGGTCTGTCTTATCCATTTCTTCATCATCACTCACGTTGATGGCCATGCGCTAGTATACAAAGCAGGACGTGCTCATGGTGCACGAGACCCCCGCTCTCTACCAGTCCATCGTCAAACCTTACATCCTAGCCTTCGACCCCGCACGGACACAATGGTACTCCTTGTTCCAGTCACAGTCCGCAGGCTGATTCCACCCCCAGGGTCGAAGACATTCTCACAGGTGACGCCGAAGCGTTAAATATCCTGAATGCTTCTCCGGACTTTCTAATCCTTCCCGACATGAAATGGGACACCACCAATGTTTCCAACCTTTACCTCCTCGCACTCTATACGCACTCTGACGTGCACTGTATGCGGGATCTCCGCAAGAAGCCGCACTTGGGCATGCTCAAGATGCTCAGGAGAGATGCTTGGAGAGTTGTGCAGGATAAGTGGGGTATCGGCCGTGGTGGCGTCAGGATGTACGTCCATTATCAGCCGAGTTATTGTGAGTAGTTACTCGTCGGTCAAGAATCAGTCTGAATCTATTGCGCAGACCACTTTCACGTGCACATTGTCCACACGGGCCATGTCGGGCTGCACGGCATGGTGGTGGGCCAAGCCCACCTACTGGATGATATCATTTCGCTGGTGCGTCGCTGCCGTCCTACAATACCACGGCGATGCCTGTATTCATTGTCCTCACAGCTCGAACTAGACCCTGATGATGGCTCTTCTATCCTTGAGCGCACGACGTTTACTTATGGACTCGGCACAGAACATGGGTTGTACAAACCCTTGGCTGCAGCACTTGCAGAGGGGCATGATGATACGGATTAGATGGTGGTGGCGCTGACAGGGAACTGAAGATACCCTATTCCATCCATCCTCAAGGAAGTTGATGTGGTGGCTGCGCGGGGATGTCATCAAGGAAGTTCACGTAATCTGATTATCTATGCAACTGACTGGCCACAAGATGGGATCAACGAGCAGAGACATCCCCGCAGAAAGTCGGGTGATCTTCTCATTGGGAATTTTTTGAGGGAATGGCTC
>QFEX01001592.1:43512-73363 GCA_003316505.1 Suillus alpinus
GAAACAATGAATAATGACAGAAAGTGATGGCGCAGTGATGCGCACTTGATCAAGTTGGGAGAAATTTGTTGAAGTGGAACTTGGATGTGTCTCGTTATTGCTGTATAGCTCCAGAATGAAGTGCAGACTTCAACGTTCAGCGATGGTAAAGAAGCCAAGGGAACAAGTTCTCGCGTATTAAGGAGCCCTGTGTCAAGACGGAAAAGCTCTTGCAGGGCACCTAGAACTTCGACATTTGCATTTAAAATGTCTTCAGAATCACCACCACATATACCGCGCTCGAGTTCCCGAATGGATAGACACCGACTTCAGAGGGAAGCTAACAAAGCAGACTTGGCTAACGAGGGGGGTGCCGGTGTATAACCCAGCTTGAAAGCTGTGATAGTTGACCCAAGGAGGGTGCACAACAGCGGAAAGAAGCATTCTCGGTCATCGCGTCAAACCAAACAACGAAGAAGGTCCGGCAAGAGCGGTGTGGGTGATGACGCGGAAATGAGCGCTTGCACGACACGATCATCTATCATGCCTAGCTCAGTGAAGAAGACCGTAAAGTGGATACGTTGTGATATCGATCCATAAGCTTCCGCTCATCATTTGAGATATGTCTTTTGAGCGTCTATTTTGAGCATTCAATATCATATCGAACATCAAATATTCTGCTCACTAATTCCCCTCGCACAGACATGTTACTGACACCTTCATGGCAGGCATGAGATGAGTGGCTTGAACCCATTTATGTCTGTCCAAAGACTATCAAGCGTAGGCTCCTTGAATTTCCTGCAGGTTCTTGCAAGAGCAGCAGGCGTGGCACGAGGGCTCGGTTCGCGGTCTTCATAGGTCGCAAATATGTACGGCAGAATTTATGTGGGCAAGAGACAGACATTCATGACTGCATTAATAAAAACGAGAGGAGCCCCAGAACCACAGGAGGTATTTGGTCATAATCTCCGTTGGTGTAGCGAGAGCCTCTGGAGTACTTCAGAAAATCAAAATTACATCTTGGTCAAGATGGTACATATCATAAAAAGATATAAGAGCTGCGAATAATTACTCCGTGAAAACAAGAATGGGGGTAATATTCAAAGGATACGAGCAAAACATTAATGAGGTACTGACGATAGGTGTTGTCATTAGTTTTCGTCGCGACGCCCATTAATCTGGCCCCGGCCGACCAAGGATATACTCAAGCAAGGCAAGGGGGAGGAAAGGATAACAGAGGAGCCGTGCGCCGTTGCTTTTGCTGTCTGTATTTGGGCCAGGCTTCTTGACAGATATCGAAGCTTTGCTGATGCTCGTGATGCGGCTTCCGTCATCTCCATCCTGGCGTAAATATCATCTAATTTGGACGTCTTGGGCCAGAACAAACGTCACAAATCTGCGGTCAATTTGAGATCAATGATAGACTATAGTATGGCACAAAAATTACCGTCGTGATCCTGACTAACAACAATTCCATCATCAAAACACCTCATATCAGACCTCTGCTCCGGAAAGCTGAGCAACTTTGGGTTTCAGGAACAAACATGTCTACCTAGTGGTCAGTGCTCTACGGAGTTGGTGCTCCTTTAGGGACCATCAAGGTATACCTGCGGTTCATCAGCTCAAGTAGAAAAAATGGATGGGGCACTGACTTGTCCAAATCTGAAAGTCAAAATCCGCCTGGTGTCAAACGAACAGACGCGCAGTGCAGATAGTGAAGAAGACGACAGAAAAATTACAAGGTCGTCCACCATCGATTGGAATGCAAGTAGGCTGTCCTGACGTTCAAATCCCGTGCTGATGAATCTTGCTTTCCTCGATTTTTTGATGCTGCGCAGGAGATATGACAGTGGCTTGCAATGACCGCTCATGTAGGTATTATATATGAAGCATGAGTTCACCGAGCAGGAATCGTAATGTGATAGAATATAGACCAAGAGTTTGAGGATGTACGGACCCATCCTGAAAGCGAAACTCAGCGAGCGCGATACAGACAGAACGGTGACTTGCCTGCTGGCTGGGAGGTGACAACAACACACGATCCAGATAAGTTAGAGCAGCAATGCCATACTTCGGTAATTCCATAGTAAGATCAGGACAGTGCTGCCTCACGCTTCAAGACCAGGCTCAAATGGAAACCGCTGGACGGTCCTCTGCATCGCGAGTAAGAGGTCCAAGACTCCAGGTGCAACACTGAACCATCGCCTTTTTATTGTAGTCAACTGTTGTCAGACGGTCGTCCTATTGCCAGAGCTTTCATGCAGGTGGAAGACGAGAACTCCGGTAAAATAAAATCAATACTTCAATTTCTTGGACCAAGAAACCAAGGAAACTGCAGAACTTTGGCTTGAATTGGCGAGCGGAGTTGCGTGCACGGTCCACCCAGGGTCCAAAGCCACTTCGATTTCAAGCTGTGGACCAAACACAAACCTGACGCCCACAAATCAATCACGAAATCTCTTTCGTCCCGCAACGCAACACTTGGCTCAGCTTCAACCATTCAAGCGTAACGCAAGAGGGTTATTTGTAACCGAGTTTCTTGAATTGCTGATCTTGAAGAAACGAGCGGATTCGACACCCCTTGACGCACCCATGAACCCCTCGCAAATCAGAGTCGCCTACGATGTATTGTGCCCTTCACGAGAGCATGCAAGACGGCTTGGTGGCATCTCAAGTTAGATTGGTCACAGCTCGGCATCGCCAACTGCGTTGACAAGAACTGGACACCGCGACGGTGGAAAATCACAGTTTTTTCCTCAGCAACAGAACTGGGGGTCTTCATGGTTTCTGCATCTTGATGGCATTTTCTTCTTAGGTTGGATCATTCGGTCCGACATTCTTCACCGTGACATCTGGATGTGCGGAATTTTGTGGAGATTTTGAGGCAGCTTACGATGCATTGGGGGGCACTGAGCCAGATCATAGTCACTGGTGAGTGTCTTGTTCACTCCAACCATGTTTTGTTTCTGGGCATATCAATACTGGAATGGCATGGAAGCCACTCGTTGATGTTGATGAAGGCGGTTGCGCCAGTTGAGACTTGGGGGGTGATCTTGACGCAGCCATAGTGACTATCTTGACTCATACCAATGCTGCTTGAGACATCTTGAGGGATTTAGAGCACGCTGCTGAGTCGTTTTCATGTTTTATGATGGCGGTTGGAGACTTGCCTGGCTCGTGCGCGTGAAGTAGCGTGACGCCCCTTTTTGTGTCACGCACCACGTCACACACATGTGTCACGCTGCGGTCGTGAAGAGTAACTCGCCATTTTGTCGGCATTGGGTGTTTTTTTTCTGGCATGTTGAGGGGATACAGTCGCTCAGGATGGTTGATCAGCGCTTTGCAGATATATTGTGTACCATACAACAGAGAGCTCTCCATAAAGAGTCCACACACCTGTGCTTCGTGTGTACTGACTCTTCTTTTCCAACCAGGGAAGCCTCTGGCTCGCGCAGCATTCTTATGATGCTCTAAGCAGCACATAGAGAGGTTGAGCAAGTTGTCGAGGTCCGTGGTGTGTATCTTGGACCTTTGAATGTACAGGTCCTGCAACGGCGATCCATAGGTTTGATCTCAGAGCAACCTGATGCCCACCCATGGTCACGCTGTCGCTCCTGCGCGTCTTACGCCTCTCGTTTTGCGATATCTTTGGTTGTTCTAGATTCAATGAGGTCGCTCATATGAGACGTGGCTTGAAGATTTAGTTCCGCGGAAGCAGATTTCTTACCAATTGAAGGTCCAATGGAATGGGCGCCCACAAGGCATTCGGCACTAACTCAGCCCTGTCGGGATCGCGAATTCGGGTTCTAGAATTTAGGGTATGCCCGCCTCAATTTATTTATTTTCGCATTCCTTCCATCGAACCTCCGCTGGTATTTAAACCCAATGCCTTCACGCAGGATAAACGACATTCCTTTTCCCTCATTTTCACTGGTAATAAGCCAGTATTCGACGAGCAGCATGAGGTTGCCGAGCTACAGGACGTCTTATTTGCTTCGTTTCCACCCTTACCCGAGAGTCAAACCGAGCCAACGTGAGATGATGGTGAGCCATGCCACGAACGTCATTTCAGCGCTATTTTTGACATTTCTTGTTGCGAAGCACACTGTAGATGATGATCGTCTCAGCAGCCAGTATGACATTGTTGAAGATGAGGATAGTGCTGGACCGGTGATTCTCAACTTTGTACGCGTTTTCTTTTCGTCATCTTGCAGTCTTATTCAGTCCTGAAATGCAGCCCGACCTCCCCGAAGAGCAGCATCCCAATGCTGTGAACCTGCAGGAAGCCATCGAAGTTGCCGACACTGGCGCCCAACCTCACGTCAGGCGTCTGAGCTTCGCGACTCTAATCATTGTACGTTTGCTATTCTTGCTTGATAGTGCCTGCTCACACGTCACGTCGGCAGGACCTTGCAATACTAGTTGCGAGGAAGCTATCTTTGAAAGTCAAGTAGTTGGCCATAGCTGGACAATCCACTAATTCTGCAGTCCATGCTATTGGCTATCGTCCAACTTGTATCTAGCTGTGTCACGCTATCACTGTACCATATTATCGGTCCTTAAACATTCTGCTTCACACCAATCTCTCCCTCCTTCGCTCTCTATGCTATCATCTCACATACATGACTATTTGTGCTATAACATATCATCAATACATCTAGTGGAAATTTTCTTTGACGGGCGTTGTGACCTGGTCAATAAAATCGAGAAAACAGTTACTACATTTCAGTCTCCTGTACACTGGCAGACCATACACAAAGAAGAGCTGGTTCTTCTGTACAGCATATTCTGCAATTCCGCTAGCCAGCAGTCATTTGAGGGACACTGGTAAGTTATGATGTCTCATGGCTGTTGCCCACTGTGTCCGAGGATAGGGGGAAAAACATACTATTGCCTGCACACAATAGTATCAAGTCAGTCATTCTTGCTGTTGAATTAGCTCCCTGAGGCTCACGGATTCAATTAACTCCCGAGTAGGCGAAAAGTCTCTCACGAAACATTTGAATTTTTGTAAGAGCAACCTGATACTCCTCGGCAACCGTACCTCGCTGACATCCACAAACCAACGCTTATGAAAAACTTCGAGAAACATCAGGAAATGCAATAATAAGGCACAACATCAGGAGGACTTCCACAAGGTATTGATTAGAACCCCGTCGCCGCTACCCCTCCGAAGTCAGGAGGGAACCGCTCAGGCGGCATACCCATCAACGGATCTCCTCTTGCTCCAGCAGCTGTCTTCGCTACCACAGAGGAGTGCAAGCCCTCCAGAGCTTCTGTCCACTTCTCAAGTGCGGCATAACGCTTCTTCTCCAGTGCGTGGCTGTGCTTGAGTCAGTGGGGCGCTTAAAAGGAGAACGACGGAAGTTTGCACACCTTTGGTCGAGTTCAAGGCGCATGCCGACTTGATCGATCCGACCATCAACCTTTCCCTCGAGAATAAGCCCAATGAGGAGCTCCTCGACCTCGGCAATTTCGACGTTAAGTTGCTAAACGACTATAAGCGTCAAAGGTAGTTGTAAAGGACCGAAACAATTACTTTGGCGAGGAAGGAAAGCTCCAGTCTTGTGTAGGGCTTGATGAGGTCAATCAAGTAGGACGTGCGCAGACTGCGCAGAAGTTCGCCGATATACGATCTGATAAATAGGTCATCCATAATCGTTGACCGATTATCTACCGCCACGTTGAGCACTATGCACTGGATACACGAAGGGACAAACCTCGTAAGATCTTCTCTGCCAGGTGAACTTCTCTGCGCTGATAGGCATCTACAAGGTCTGTCATTGCCTTGATCTGTGAGTCATTCTTGTACGGCTTTGTCTCCTGGGAGTCGAATGGGTTGACCTCAGATCCAGTAAGCATATTCGCGAGGACAAGGTACTTGAGGACCTGGATGCGTTGCGGAGAGCCGGCTTCGTCGTAGTTGCGGAAGGACTCGAAAAAGTCTTCCGAAGCACGATTCCACTGTCCTGTATGGCAGCGTTAGACATGAGTGGGGATCGAGGGATCAATAAGAGTCACTTTCGCCCATCCACATCTTCCCTCCGCACTCCTTAATAACACCCATGATCCGCGGATGTGGAATTGCAGAGCGCACACTATTGGATGCATTGTAAATTTCCTATGTTCGATAACTTGATTAGGTTTGAGTGATTGAGCGGGATGCGAGGTTGTACCTTGAGTTTCTTGACGTTACGCATCTCATTGTGCATTTGAATCTCGAGTGCATAGATCTCGAGGAGCTGGGTTCCCCGCTGCGATTGATCTTCGCTATCCATGGCAGCCTTGGTCGTGGTGTGCAAGTCGCGGATGAGCTGATTGGTAGAGATTGTTGAGGCCATATGAATGAAAATAAATGATGGGTACCTTCGTCAAACGCCCGTACTCTTTTCTGTCTAGCCAAAGCTTCGCCAGTTTCAAATTCGTCTTGACAGACAGACGCTACAGGGGATATCAATATGTCTCGAAGAGCATAATTCACCCATCGCAGTACTCACGTCATTCTTCGCCTCCTCAAGCGCATCTTTGGTCACCTGATAGAACTTTTCTAGTACATCTACCTCGACGGGGCCACTCTTCCCACCACCAACATAATCGAGGATGCCATTGATGGTCTTCTCAGAGTAGTTTCGTGTGACTGCAGACTTGGTGTAGGTGAGGAGTTGTGTGTAGGTCTTCAAAGCATCTGCCGGCCGGTGCAGCTGTAGGAAGAGGAGTTTGGTAGATTGCTTCAGAGCCTTGAAGCCCCTGGGAGGTACCCGTTAGCATACAGTTTGGTTCACGGTCAGGGAAACTGTACCAGTCGCCTTTCTCTGTTTCCTGATCTACTATAGCGCGAAAATCTTTTAGTGCTTCCTCTGGAGTATCTTCTTTCTTCGCTGGGAGAAGAAATGCATCAACAACTTCTGCTGTACGCCGAACTACCCACATTTTGCAGTATAGTACATATTCTCTACATCGGCACTCCCGGATTCATTGGCTTCATCTCCATCAGAGTAGTCGAATCCGTAATCCTGTAAGATAGTTCAGGGTCAGCATAACTGTCCAAGGTGCTGATAATGAAGGGAGCGCGACCTCATCATCACTACCCTGCATATAATCGGCATCATCGTCATCCATCGTGAGTTCAAGTTATGAAAGGGATGCAGTAAACAACGAAGACTCGTCTGCTTGATGTTAAGGATGAAATGATGAACGCGTACAGCTTCGTGTAGGAAGTATCAGGTCAGTGGCACGTCACACGCAAAATCACAAATCCTCCCCTAGGTGGCTATCTAAGGAGCATTGAACGTTGCACAGCATTGAAGTTGTAATTTGAAGTTCAGCACAAGTCCAACGGAAGACGGGACTTTGACAAACGCTTTTGCTCAAAGCTGTATGACAGTGTTATATTCTGATCAGAATCTTGGATAATAGAGTAGGTCGACCATATTGTTGAGGAAAGAGACGTGCAGGCATCGGGAGAAGCTCTAATAGCTATGATAGGTTCAGAAACTTAGGTACGCAGCAAGAGACACGATAGTATCATGAACTAGCCGAAGGAGGATGTCCTTAAGTCTCCTCTCACCGGTGGGGCGGCTAGTGAGTCGCGAACACAATATAATTAGCAATGCGCGTATGGGTTCATCATGCCTGACGACACTCTAAGCGTAAATTACGCGTAGGAGCAATTCTACGATTGGGATGTAGTTGGTCCTCGGATGGTGATGAATGCACAGCGGAATCGGCTCGCGCACTGAGCAGTGCTCCAGTGCTTCCGCCAAATGATGGAAGGCAGGACTCGCCACATGAGACACGCCCACAGATTCTAGATAAACCTGGCAGGTATATCGCTAGAAAGCTTCATGGTCCAGTAGATGAAGTAGCAGTACATCAACAATGTCATGCGATTGTGCCTTTGAAGACCACCGCATAATAAGGGTGGGAGTGAGCGAAGGGCTTTCCCGTCGACGTCAAGGAAGTCGTTTGCATCCTCAAGGCAAGTCTTGGGATGATTGAGAACAAACCAATTATGATAAATGCGCACGATCAAGACCCTGACAGTAATGGCAAACTTCGCAGCAAAGTTCTCAACACCTGACAAATTTGTGAGCGCGTGTAGTCGGCCAATATCTGACACATTATAAGGCCCAAAAAAGTCCAATCGCATGGCCCTCTATGTATGAATGTCTGGATAGCAATGGGAGTGTCCTACAACTGTAGCTGCGAGATTAAGCCATGAGTATCCGCCTACACCAAAAACGATAGACATACTCATGCCAAGGGCCTTTGGAATGCTCTCCATTCATGAGGCCAGCCATTCTTCGGCGGTGTATCTGCTGGTACGCGGAGTTCTCTAGGGAACAAACCCCTCACTCTGGACTCGACCGCTCGCTTCTCCGGTTCAGACATACTCTTCAAAGCCTCCATCTCAGCCAAGCTCCTCGCTCTTGGATCCTCTTGCTTGTTTGCTTCCCTGAACAGCCTCGAGTCAATCTCCTCCAGTTCCTGCATTGCCTGTCTCATGCATTTAAATTTGCGCTGCAGCTCCGCATCCCGTTTCTTCCGTAGATGTCTCTGATGTAGGAGCCAAGCGCGCTCAATGGTCTCGTGCGCTTGCACAGAGGGGATAGCACGCTGGAGAGCGCGTGCGACATCTGGGCGCCATGTGCCAGTAGGAGAGGGTTTGTTGCGGATATTCGGAGGGTACAAGTAACGGCGGATGGTGTCTTTTTGTGGGTCGGAAGACGTCTCGCTCTTGCGGGTCGAGTAAAGCCGCACCGACACCGACAGCCCGCGGATTTGGAACGGCAAGCTGTTCGATTTCAAAACTGAGACTGACATGACTGGAGCGCGACAAGTGAACCGCGGTGAGGCTGAGGCCAACAAATTTCATTACCTGTTCATTTTCCCACGGCTGCTTTACTTGAAATTCTCGAGAGTACAATCGTCAAGTGTACTGACTGAACATGTCCTTTTCCCTTGGGCTGCTCTGTCGCCAATGTTGTCATTCAATTCTTAGTCCAGTAAGTATTTAATCGTCTGAAATGTTCTGACCTGAACTTGTGCAGCGGCCAGCTCTCGTTCGAGAGTTTTCTTCAACACCCATCGTCGCCCTACGACGAACGAAAAAGATTCCCGTGCTCTCCAAGAAAGCCCTTGCAGCAAAGGCAAGAAAGCGAGCAGCGAAGGCTCGCAAGCACATATACGAGAATGAGAAGATGACTCTCGAAAGCGCTATTGACGTGATCCGTGTATGTCCCCGGGGCCTTATTACAACTCATTAACCAAACATCTGGTAGGCGGTCGAAGTCGCTAAGTCGAGTGCTACCTACGAGCTGGTAATCAAGACTGCCATGACCCGTGGATCTATCATCCCAAAGGGCCGTATTGCTCTCCATCGTGAAACTAAAGCGCGCCCCGAAGACCGCATCCTCGTATTTGCCGAGGGCCGTCAGGCAGACGAGGCAAAGAGCGCAGGTGCACACATTGTCGGTGGAATTGAGCTGGCAGATGGTATAATCAGCGGAAAACATCAAGCAACCACCATTCTCTGCTCCACAGCCCTCATCCGGACCATCACCCCCAAGCTCGGACGTGTCCTCGGTCCGCGTGGTTTGATGCCTTCTGAACGTCGAGGGACGGTCACAGACGATTTTGCCGGCTATTTGCGGCGACTTTCTGGTACGGCAGAGTGGAAAGGCGACAAGAATGGCGTTATTCGGATACCCATTGGCAAAGTCAGTATTTCTTTACCAAGCCCGCGCCCGCTGGCCGCGATGTACTGTGTCTAACTCATTTATTTACCGGCAGCTCCACTTCCCAATAGAAGACGTAGTTAAAAACGTCAAGCAATTCGTGACCGCTGTCAAACGGGTGACCGGGAACCAGAAGGATACCGAGGAGAAGGGAAAGAGCAAGAGTGTCAAGCCCGGTGAGTTGGTACCATCTGCAGTCTTATCTGGCACTTTGACCTTTTCCGGTGCTGACTGAGTGACTAGTCAATGCCATCACGCGTGTAATGTTGAGCTCAACGCAGTCACCCAGCATCCAGATATCGGACATTTGATAGAGCAGTGTTGATCGGGTACTAGACTACTTGACAATGAAAGTTCCAATTTCAAATATTCTGTTTGAGAGCAATGCGTTAATCGTGCATCCCTGCAAAAATCACCTGTCTCGTTACTAACCATTGAAGTACATTCATATATCCTATAGTAGATGTTTCATGAAGTGATCCCACCACCATCCTCCATTTTGGGGCTCTCCGCCGGCTCTTCCCATTGAGTCGACCAGGAAGGTTAGAGATAGGTTAGACGGTTCAAATATTAAACGATTGTTTCGTGGTACGAGCTCCCAGTAACACGTTAAGACGGCGTGTTTAGCACTGTCCGATATGCACGTGGATCGATAATGATTGATTATGTAACACCATCATGGATAGGAGGTAAACTACGAAACAGGCTGGAAAGCCCACCAGGTTTCCCTGACTGACTGGCTGGAGTTCGATAACAATGATACTGGTGATACATTAATTCATCTGGTTTGAAGTAGCGTAAGTAGTAGCGTGTGAGAGTGTGACTAGGGGGAGATGAGCAGAGCACAAGCAGAGCAAATGCGAAAGATATCTAAACAAGAAAAAGATTTCCACTATCGCTCAGTTAGCAATGCGAAGTCTTCCTTCTGCACTGCACGATCGCGTCTCGAAGCCCTCTTCCTCTCCTTCAACGCCTCCTCTACCTTTGAATAACTTTTCTCGCCTTTCGTATGGTCCCGTCCCTTTGCCCTCTTTCCAATATCCTCTCCCCTTGACCCGCCTTCCCGCGTAGACTGGAACCTCTCCTGTGGACGATTTTTTGGCGGATGAGGGAAAATATCACCCCAGGACGACTTCCGCGCGTCATAAAATGGTTGTTTACCTTGAGATTTCGGGATAGTGAGACGCATAATTTTGCCTGGATCACTTGTTAGACCAGTTACGGAGCCAGAAATTGACGAACAAACCTTCCGAAGTGCATGCGTCAATAATGATATGCCCGCTCTTCTTCAAAGGTGGGAAGACGAGGCGTGGCCAATAGAATGCCTCATTTCGCAGCGCGGCTTCGACTTCCTCTAAATTTTCAGCTGGTAAAATCTTTGCAGGAATGTGATCAGTTGCTTCAGTTTCATGTCTCGTCTCAACATGATCTGCGTCGAGTATAAGCTCCTTCGTAACCCTCTCTTCCTTTAGCCTGATCTGCTCTGCCTCCTCCCGGCCGACAGCGCCAACGCGTCCTACACTCCCCACATGTGTGGAGATGCCTTCGACCACTGTGCTTGGGCGTGGCCCACGTTGGATTGCAACATAAGAATACTCGATATCTTCGTGACCCTCACGTGCATGTTTTGTGAGACGAACGAAGGGCGGTCGTTGCAGGCGTTGTGAGAAGCCACACACTAGGCTCACCGATTTTCCGGAGTAGAGAGGGCAAGAACCATCGTGCGGGCACTATTTGCAGGAACACGAGAATGTCAGTATGGTTCATTAGAGGTTTGAGGAGTCCAACACCCACAGGAGCAACAACGTGGGCACCGCGAACAGGCCAGTCTGCGGTTTCTGGGTCATTGAGTTCTTTACGCCCCATATCGAGGAGATATTCGCGTGCTTCTGCAATGTTTTGAAACCCAGCTTTGGTTTTGTGATCGATCAGAACCTATAATAAATTCAGGAGTATTAGATGGTGACTGAGGTGAAGAAACAAAAATGAAAGCTCACGATGGTATGTGCACCACTTTCCCACAACTCTTTCACGAACTTCTTTCGCGCCAGAGGTGTCTGTAGAGTTGAAAGCATGAAAGCAGACAGGGCGAGAGTATCATGCCCGTCTGTTCGCTTAATTATATCATCTTCCCGGAAAGACCTTTGCCAAGTTGCACTGAGGGCACCCAAGTCTGTATCTGTTTCATTAATTTAGTGAATGGGCAGCGAGAGGCAACACGCGTACGTTACCTCTCAGTAGACGTTTGCCTATTGCAACAAGTCCGTCGCGTTTGTCGATACCGAGGTATGTGAAGATATTGGATGTGGAAAGGCTCGGTTCCTCAGAAGCGCTATTGGACTTCTGGAAAGTATTCATTGATGCCCTGATGTTCTTCAGTAATTACAATTTACAAACATATACGACACACCATAATCCACTGCCTGCGCCTGAACCCCAGTCTATGATACGCTGCACATTCCATTGTGGACCTAATCTGTGCTTCACTTGGTGGAGTACAGCACAAATGGCAGAATAATGTGCAGGGAGAACGACCGACGCGAACGCTGTCCCGTCACGGTCAGAGTGCCGCGCCCCTTGCTTACGAGAGCGGTATTTCACGTCGTACGCGTGATCCCATCCTTCAATCTCATCAAAGAAGAGACGCGTCGCATCACTATGCAGCTGTACCTTGTCAGAAGCTGTTGAGTGATTAGAATGTGCAGAGAATAATTTCACTCGACAGACCATCTATCAGGGCAGTGATCGACTTCTGCAATTCCGTGGGCATAACCACGGCACCGATTCTTTTGCTTCCAAACAGCGCTGCAGGAGATTTGCGGTGCTCGCTTCGTTCAGATTGATCATCAACGAAGTCCTGCGCGTCCTCGGCCTCCTGCGGGTGCTCAATCGCGACAGTTTCTAACTCGCGTGGAGGTGTCTTTGCCGTTACGTGCTTATGGCTTGTCAAAGATATATCTATGTCTTGCAACAGCACCTTTAGCGAGGGGTCGAGGTCCAGAGCTGCGTTAGGTTGGGTTGATGCCGCAACTGCTGACGTTGAGAATGGGGGGCTAACATGGCGAGTACTGTGCGCAAAGATGCGCAAAGTAGCGGACGCACTTCGAAGCATTCCAGCAGTACCTGTAAAGTTGAAGGAGAACGTTCGGACTGTGAGCTCACCCGACGCGGTCAAAACCTAAGTCGAAATTCTACGATTATGTAATAGAAAGTAGTGTTCAATTAGGCGTCACCCTGCAGACTCTGCACAGACGCGTCCATCCCAATGGCCAGCAGGAAACAAGCTATCCCAAACGATTCTCGTAGCTTTGGTGAGCGTCCTGCGAAACGGGCAAAAGTAGACGATGAACGCCAGGCGAGTACATCTTCTGCGGAGCCGTCAAACGGTATGGAGGATATTACTGGAGCAGCACGACTTTCAGAAGACGAAGAAGGTCTAGAAGACGAGGTTGAACCGGGGCAGTCGAAAAATGAGCCTAGAGCGTCAGACCTTTACCTTGACACAGTGCGCCGTTCAATGAAACCTACTGCGCGTACATTTGCTGACAAGACCTTTAGATCAATCGAGCATTGCTCGACTTTGACTTTGAGAAAGTGTGCTCTGTATCTATGTCAAATATCAACACGTACGGCTGCCTAGTCTGTGGAAAGTACTTCCAAGGACGAGGTCGCAATTCGTACGCCTATGCGCACTCTATTCATGATGACCACCATGTTTTTATCAACCTTGAGACAGCAAAAGTAAGCTGAATGCTAATTACACGTACATAGACTCACGTCACATAGGTGTATGTCCTTCCAGATGGTTATCTTGTCTCTGACCCATCTCTCGAAGACATATCGTTTGTCCTCAATCCATCCTTCACGAAAGCCTCCACATCCACCCTCTCCTCGCCGTCCCATCTACTGAAACCCTCCTATGACCTCTCGTCAAAACCTTATCTTTCTGGTTATATTGGCTTAAACAACATCAAGCGCAACGACCACATGAATGTTATTATACATTCACTCCTCCACATCCCTCCTTTACGGGACTACCTCCTCCTGTCCTCCTTTCGCGGCAAGGAATCTGAACTTGTTAAACGATTTGCCGCCCTTGCTAAGAAAATATGGAACCCCCGGCTGTTCAAAAGCCAGGTTAGCCCTCACGAGTTTCTCCAGGAGGTCAATCGCGCTAGTGCGGGTAAGTTCCGACTCGAGCAACAAGGTGATCCTGTCGAGTTTCTCGGCTGGTTACTCAACCGATTACACAAAGACATGGGTGGAACTAAGAAGAAAAACTCCAGTGCGTTGTGTGCAGACCGACTGGCCTGCTGTTTACCCTCATTCGGCCTCCGAATTGATACATGAAATGAACAGGTATTATTTTTTCAACGTTTCAAGGAGAACTCCGCGTGGAGACACAGCAGGTCGTTGTCCGTCCGGATTCTACGGGTTCTGAGAAGCCGCAGTTTGATATTGACAGAGGTGGGCTTGACTTGGGTGGTCACCGGGACCCTTATTCATGATAGTGCATGTCAGACATCAAGGCTGCTGTGTCGCCGTTTCTCTTCCTAGCGGTTGATCTTCCCCCACCACCTCTTTTCCAAGATACGATCGAGAAGAACATCATTCCACAAGTTAGCATCCATTCGGTGCTTGCCAAGTATGATGGAGTCACCACGCAGGTAAGTTTAACTCTGTCCGCTTCTTTTCATTGAACTGAACTGATATATTATGAATGCATGTGCGCTCGTAGGAGTCTGCTGGCCAGTTACGCAGGTACAAGTGTCAACGCCTCCCACAGTATATCATTTTACACTACAAACGATTCACAAAGAACGCCTTCGTCGAGGAGAAAAACCCAACGATTGTCACATTCCCACTCAGAGGAGTTGATTTCCGTGAATGTGAGCGCTTCGTAGCCATACTCACGTGATAATCGCATTAGCACAGCCAATGACTGATGATGCGATTTATGTGCTATAGATCTGGATGCAGCGCCAACGCATCCGCCAACCGTCTATGATCTGATCGCCAATGTAACCCACGAATCAGTTGCCGGAACCACTCGCGACAAGGAGAACACCATTTGGAAAGTTCATCTCCGTGCCGCTGGTGGGGGCGGCGAGGGCGAGAAATGGTTCCAGATCCAAGACCTCATCGTTGAAGAGACGCGCAAGGAGATGATCTTCCTTGGGGAAACCGTGCTGCAGGTGCGCCATCCATGTATTATGGATTGTAGGATCTCACGCGTTCAAAATTAGATATGGGAGCGGCGCGCTGCGAATGCCAACGCCAACGGTAACGCGTTAATGAAAATGGATGTTGATCGACGGTGATACCGAAGCATAGGTTAGACATTAGGCTGAGGAGATACCGGGGTTTCGTAAACCTAACAGTATATGGGATCCCCGCCCCCAATAAGACCGGAGATACAAACATACATTTTACATGTCATGATACACACCAGCGCATGTCAATGGAGCTCAGCGAAGCTCACGCGTTACTAATCGTCCAAAGACAACACATGAAAATGTTTTGAGCTGTTTACGCCCCCTTTTCCGGGCACGCCATGTCTATATCACTGTACTAACCCACAAGGTGATCGTACGGCCGCCGTTCTCCGCGGTGACCATAAAATGGCACGCCTTTAGGGGCGCATACCCTGTTGCACGTTACTCCATATTGTGCTGGCGCAGTGTAATGTCACTTTACCGAAGAATGCGGCGACGGCGAAGATGCAGGGGATTTCCCTAGCACCTCGGGTGATGTTGTTGACGCGTTCGTCGGAAAAAGCGGTTTGCGGCTGATGGTGGCAATTTAAGTTGTGAATACGATCGCACAATATGCATGGCGGACTCACTTCGCAGCAGCTTCTTCGACAAGAGGTTTGAATATGTAAACGCCTGAAACGACGCCTAGTTGGTTTCACAGCGGATATAACATTAGCGACAGCGATTGAGGGTGACTCTACTTCATACCTGTTAAACCTGCGAATATGTATGGGGTGAGCCGCCGTAACATGATGGCTTTGCGTGAAGCGTGCAAGCCACAAAAGCGCCACAAACAAGCACGGCAACCTCATTTTCCATTTTGGGAGAGCAAATCAAACTCAGCGGCCATGGACTTGCCTCGAGGTCATCGAGTTGCAAATCGAAGAGGCACGGGTAAATTTATGTTGTCAAAACCTAGCGACACTCCTCTCGCAAATGAACAGACTGAGTCTTTGTGCTGTTGTTGACCCATATGAAGGTCGATGTCTATAGCAATGTAACAGATAGAAGCACGTTGTATGTAGCGTCAAGCAGAAATATTAATTAATGCCCAATCTTTCACAAGCAATCCGCGCCGCCTCCTCTTTGGCGACACTTTTCTGATTGGCAGTGGAAGTACTGACGACTTCGCCCTCCACTGTGAATGATGGCGTCTTAGACGAATTTATTCGATCTCGAGAGATAGACAACACGCGCCTTTGCAAGTCAACGTCCATGAGAGAGCATGCGGTGGTCCAGACTGGACCTCAGACCAGGTGACAGCGTGAACCTTGCGGCGAGATTGGTAGTCTTTACAGTGTTAGAATTAGCATCACCTTGCTTTACTAAAAGATAAGCTGGACTTGCGGTTATTCAGGGCAATAGTATAACCTAGAGAAATGTCAGCATTATTCAGTGATAATTCAGACACGATAACATACGCGACATTATGCGCAGGCGACAGATTATGATCTGGTAAAGCTGGTAAAGTGAAGATAACCTCAATGTCTGTCCTGTACCACAAGTTATTCGTATTTAAACCTGCAAGTTCAACGACATGCCGCAAGGCAGCCAAAGTGAATACCGATAGTGCCCGATAATGTCTGCATTGGCCACGGAAAACAATTGACCGCGGTGCCGTAGCCACAACGAATAAAGTCCCGCTGTATTCAATCAGAAAAAACTGCGCAGGATAAACATAACTGCAATTTATTTCAGAGGCCGTAGGGGAGTGCTCTTGAAGACCGAGGTAAACGTCACCTGTGTAAGAACGCTCATTTGTTGTCACAGCCGTACAAGGCAGAGTCCCCGGAAGACAGAACGGCACCAAGACTGATATGCGTCAGTGTCAAACCAATAACAGCAAAAACCACCGCAACGCCCCGGCCCAGTTTGAATACCGATCTGAACGCGCTAAGAGGCCAGCAAAAATGGATATGAAGGACCTATAATCCGGTTATTAACCCACATCAGGGTAGTGGGACCAAGGAATGACTGAGATGCGGTCCGCATTATGCTGTGGTGCAGTGCAACCAACAACAGTTCTCGCAACAGCGGCTCTGCGCGCTCGAGAGTAGCCCGGTGCAACTGTAGATAAGGAAAACTTGACTATCGCGTGGCCATATGACACACGCGCAGGGGTCGGACAGATACAGCGGAGATTTTTGGTCGGCACACTTTCCATAAGTCCGACAGCAGATCGATCATACTTGGGGCCCAAGTCTAGTCGCCGAGATGTGACGAATCTGGGAACTGATGGAGGTCGATCAGGGTCGATAGGGAATCATTGGCAAAGAAGAGTTTCTCTAAACTGTGAACGTTGAAAGGTTAATTGTTGTGAGCGTCGATCCATGGTATGGAAGGGCCGCAGTGCAGAAAGATACTTTCGTTGTAGTCCATCTCGACGACTACTTTGATACGACATATGAATCCAGATATTGACCGGAAGGAGCTAAGTAACATCACCGTGATCGAGAGTCAGCATGGTGGCTTCCGGTATCTTAGTAGATCTCCAGCATAGCAGGGTCCAAAGCTAATGAATAGCTGCAAACAACATGCTAACCGTGCTGATCTGGACGGGGTGTAGTACCTAAATCAGCAACAAGTGCTGTGTGGTAAGGCAGACATATCTGTGCGTCGAGGATGATCAATTCCTAGCGAGTGTCGTCTAACTTGGGATGCATCATGCGAATACCGACCGACCCGCACGTAGAAACAAAAGAGTTGAGAAAATGAGGCAAAAATAATTACAGACCCTGAGGCCTGATGCTCTAATGAGACAGATTAGATAAGATGAGTGACGTGTATAATCTAAAAGGATGCAGGTACAGGAACATCCATTGAAAAATGATGTATGATGGATAGTGATGAATGAAGATGCATGAGGATGAATGTGGAAGGGGTACGCGACTTGCAAGAAATAAGTAAAAGTGTGAACAGATGAAAATAATGTAACATGAACTTGTCTAACAAATTGACAACCGAGAGAGCCAGCCCCCCGCGGCGGTGACTTGTACTTCAGCCTTGATCAGACCTTAATGTAGTCAGCGCGTGACTTGCTGCGGCATTCCTCGCCTGGTGCTTGTGAGTCCCCGAGCCGACTCCATACGGAATTCCAGAAACTTGAATGGCGGATCAGAGACGTCTGATGAACGGGTGCAAGGACGAAAAAAACTTGCTTCTGCACGTTGATGTCCATACGTACTGGTGCGTAACACCCTGTCGTACATCTACCCAGCTCAGGGCAGAGCTTTGTCCGATTGACTGTAAATCTGAAACCTACAGTAAGTCTTTTGAATCACCAAGGCAATTGTACGAACAGTTGTTTAGCGCGTTCGTAGCGTCTTTCAAACGTCGTCAGCTAAGGCAGAGCACCGTAGAGGAATGTAACAAACCATTAGCCTGGTTGCTTTGAGACATTGCGAATGTTTGAGTTGACGACCATACCTGAATTTACAGTCGGCTATTATACCACTGAAGCCTACGCTTCATGAGACTTTGGAAAAAGAGAGACGGTGTTGAGTGGAGGCAATGCCCAACGGAACTGGGAGAATAATACTTTCATGATCGCGGCGTTGAGGAAAATAATAGGCGGAAAAACAAAAATTCCCAAGATGCATGAAATAGGGCGAGCTGCATGCAATGACGATCGACTCAGTGAGAGAAAGCGACGGGCTAAATGACATGTGCCCCTCATGTATCTTGTGCAGCGGATCGTTCCAAGCGCTTTAGAGCCGAGCTCGGAATGAATGATGCGCATTCACTCTACTAGGTGCGGGAGAAGCTCGAACAATACTGTGGGGCGTAGTCAATCATAAACTGGAACAACATAGTCTGCAAACTAGAATTCTAGACTGCACTTACGAGCCGGTGATAGGTCAGTTGATCCCGTTCTGTGTGACGCTGTCGGAAGACCTGACCAGGAACCTCTGCGATCGGATCTGTTGTTTGAAGCTTTCGCGCATTACGCCTGTCATATGTGCTCAGGGTGCGGTAACGAGATCAAAAAATGGCACCAGGCAGACGTGCACTCCCTGTGCGGTGGAAAGCAGACATGTGGAATACGCATTTATGCCTTTAACGATTACACGTTGTTGCACAGTAGTTTGTACGGGCAAAGGAAGCGACTGGGCCACGGCGGTTCTTCTCACCCAACCTGAAGCCGAGGAGTAGCACAGCCACGTGTTTCTCTGCTGTCAGTTATTCACGCCCTCATGATATTCATCATTGGAAACTCTGATAGCGACTCTATAACTACAACTTGGGAAACATAACACCAAGCAGGGTACTACACTGAAAAGGAAAATACAAGTTTGATGACACCACGGGACAAAATCATGTAAAATTATGAGGAAAGAACAGTCTTGGTCAAGAAGATGAGGGGGTAAGATAACAGTAAAGCAGCGAAAGATATACACGGCAAATAAACGATAGAAATTCAATGACCAGTTCCTGGTCCCCTGAGAGCTTCCAGGGCACTCTGGCAAGCAAATTCTGTGGCAGACGCTTTGGTCACCCCCTCGCCTCTGCCATATTCAACGCCTCGGACTAAGCATAACCTGAGATTAGGTATGCATCAAGAAACAGCTGAAAAACAACTGACAGTAGACAACTACGGTCCACCACCGCTCGTGCCCGGGACCGGTTGATGAGTCAACCAACCGGAGGTCTTGCGTAGATCTGAATCTACGTTGCAGATAATTGTTCAACTCCATGCGCTGGTCTACGATAAAAATCAAAAAGCGTCATATAGTGAAGATGAATAGACGCACGAACAACAGGTTGGACCTGTCCGATCTGTTGGCTAATATTGACATGCTCGCCTTGTCCATGATGCGCATTATACCCACCCCCTCGACCACCGTACTGTTGACCGTTCTGGCGGCTCCTGCCGTTGCGGTAAATTTGGTCCTGGGAGGATCGCGACATAGTGATCAATATTTCAGACTTGAGCTCGAAAATATGAGGTGAATTGGTTGATCAATGCGCCAGCAGTTTTCTTTATAGCGATGAAGCACATACACCAATTGCTTACCTCGCAGCCAATGACACTCCACAGGCAATGACCACCGCAGTCGGAAAATCAGAGTCGCTCACTATGAGTCCTCCGCAGTCGTGCATTCAGACGATGTAACAGCATGCGTTGTGTCCTCGATGCTCATTGTAGCTGTTCTTGTCAAGCGATGCCGTATGGATGCGGCAAAACGGCCAGTAGGCCCGCTGAATATTACTTTGTATATGTGCTTGACCTGAAGAAATTCTAGACAACGGCCAGCGTACTAGGAATCTTTCATCATTTGGTAAAGGACAACTGGAGTACTTGACCGTCATTATCACGCGCTTTATAATTGCTTCATAGCGCAGATACATTACTGCCCGATAAATGGAATCATGAATGTTAGCAACGCGGTAGCATGAAGCTCCAAACCTGAGATATCGTAACATCGGATACAGGTTGTTAGTCTCCCAATAGAACCTATAGAAGGAAGACAGTCGTTCTTCAACAGTGTACATGTAGTATGAGTTGTGAATTGTGACGCTGTTGGCCAGCGTAGATGGAAGTACGAGGCTCCGTTACTAACCTTCGACACGCAGTATGCGTTGTGAGTTGCACCGTTGTTGTCCTTACTAGGCTCCGCCAACGGAGAGATAGTAGACGAGTCACTGGGGTTCAACATGGACTAGGCCAGTTCCTTGGAACTGCCAGTGGCTGCATTCCGGTGGTAGGTTGAGGGGATAGAGTTGAAAATATCCGGTCCGCGCAAAACCGTTGTCCCACGCTGCAGAGGAGCAATTCGTTCACATCCCCTCCCCAAAGCAATCGCATACCGGGCAAGATTCTTTCAAGGCGCATATGGAAAAACTGAAGGATGAGTTATCGACTAACCTACGCATCGAGAGCCTTCCGCTTTCGATGAAGAGAGCTTGCTGCTTTGGCGCACCTCTACGCAATCAAGAGCAGCTGCTTTTCAAAAACGAAGCTGAGCGCTCAGCGAACCGCGGATAATGACATTTGTTCGACTTGAGAGAGTCCAGTGCAAGTGCAGAAGATACCGCCGGACGCCAACACGGACAGATGGTTCGTGGAAGTCCGTGGATGTCCAGGATTTCTGCCCGTGTTGCCGACAGTGCCGAGCAACGGTAGTTAAGGCGATCAAAGAGATTCAATGAAGAGACTCCGACGGGTGACGATCGCCCAAGCTTACACTCGCAGGACAATCGTGCAGATTCGTGAGCATCACCATCATTGGCCAACCTCGTGACAAAAATTCCCTACATATCGAGTTGTTCATCGAGCCAAACCTGGATCTCGCCTCCGTATCAGCGAGGAGCATTCCCGTTATCTGCGTCACTGCCTGTGGATCTTTGTTATCCGTATGACAGTTCTACCTCGACTAGGGATCGGGACCTTCCATCAAACCCGTACACCAATGACCTTCTGCACTCACTGCAACAAAACCTGAATTTGACAGACGCTTACTACATGATGTTCAGCGCGCCCATCATCAAGCCTTTGAATATGTTACTTGTACATTACATGGCGCGCAGCCGTCTGTACAGCAGCCTCGGAGCCAGATACAAGCCAGGAACGGCTTCACTGTCGTCGAGGAGCTCATCCTACAATCTCATGGAAGACTACGTGAACAACAGTACCAACAGTTGCAGGCCCAACAGCAACAATTGTGCACCCATGCAATTACACTCTTCATCAGCACCTCCTCTCGTCTAGAAGCCGGTAGCAAACTCAAGGTGAACGCGCAGGTGTTCCACGCCCCCGAGCAGATCGCCACTTATCCGCTCATTGGTCGAGTCCTGGGTGGGGCGAGCCGGTTGTCGATGCTCTTGGGCGACGCTCTACCACCAATCTCCGAAGACGGCTTCCATAACTCTCGGCCAACATCAGCCGGAGTCAAGGGTAGGGATTAGATATGGGAGTTGGGGGAGGTAGGTGTTTTATTATTTTTAGGTCGGGGTTTGGCAAATTGAGGGAGATATTGTTGGATCTGTTAACTTCAGTGGGTTCAACGATGTGATGACTTGTGGAACTCTTCTCTGGCCCGTCGAGTGAGGAAACAGTCAAACAATGGACCCTGAGCAGCAAGAAATGGGTGCTTACGCAGTATGCACTTAAATGTGAACAGAATCCCGTTCTCATTGCGAAACAAATTGGCTGCCAGAGAGCACACTTCTGAAATCATACACTTATGGGGTTTTGGGGAGACGAGCAGATTGCCAAGTACACCACCAATTGCCACTTTGGCCCGTACCGAGATTGTGAGAAAATTGTTGGCAACACCTGGCAACCAGGCAGTATTGAGTTTGAATAGAGACTTCGTATATAAATAAATAAATTGTCCTGTAAAGCTCATAAATCAGATGCTTAGTAAAGGTTTTTTCCCGACCTGGGCAACAGATCGGTTATAGCTGAAATTCAGTCCGATCGTCTAAGTATCAGACCTATGGTATACCTATGAGAAAGCTCGTGAACATCCTCGATGATCCCAGAATTCTATAATGAAGTCAAGGTAACTTGCAAGTTGCTAGCTTTCAGCATTTGCATTCTACACAAAATACATTGAGTTCTATTTCCCCGAGCACAGTGAAGGTAAATACATCATACAAAACTTGAATTTTACAAGAACTGCTTTGTGTAAAATTGATGTTACAGTAGATAGGCTTACAATAATTGCTAGATAGTAGAGACTGATTAGGACTTGGCGCAAGACTTAGCGGAATTTGTTGAAGAGTTGACCTAGAGGTGGCCATATACAGATGTATGAACTAGATATACAAGGACGCATGGTGTAGCGGTAAGTATGCATAAAAAGCATGCATCGTTGTACCATGAACGCTCGAGTTCGAATCTTCCACGTTTCTTTTTTTTTGGTACATTTTAAATCTCAGTCTGCTTATGTGGCTGTTTCCCAGCTCTCAAACAGCTCTACACAAAACCTCTCACACAGGTGGCGAGAAAGTTATCATATAAATATATCTCAGGGCTAATTTACACCCCTACCATTTTTCGGCTGTACCATAGGTTTTCGGCAGTCGTCCGTGTAGAGAGATGGGCCTGTTACTAACTTACGGTAGAGGTCCAGGGGTGTCCGTCAGGGCTGTCTCGAATCAAACTCGAAGTGGCACATGACTTTGATCTGACTTCCTAAAGGAGTTGGCCGTCCTCGAGTCAAGCTTGGGACTTGCTTGGGACTTGGGTAAGACTCTAAACCGCCACAAATGAAACCTTTGGTCAGAACCTCACGTACACGATCTGGCGCGTGATACTTTGAGATATTCCTTCATATGCATAATTGGGTCTTTATGATACGTCCTGCTGACACTTGCGCTCTTCCAGCCGAGATGGGTGGTGGGCCAAATACTGAAGCAGATTTGAAAGTTTCGGAACATATACTCACATGGGTGTGAGACTGGGACCTACTCTAACCTTGTACATTATCGCCGCTTAAAATCAAATCCGTGCCTTTCAACAATCACTGATCAACGTTAACAGGGGGAGGACTGGCTCCCGATCTTTCGAGCATACTAGTGCTTACGAAGAGGAGGCTCAGGTATGTATGTTTCACGTCTCCCACCCACTCAGGCATCCGGACGAGCACTAATTGAAGTAGCCAATGGTTTGGTGTGACAGACTTTGACTGATTCTAATTTCTAACGAGCGCTCGAGTACCTGCCGAAACCCGTGTATCCAGGAGTCAGGTTCCTCAAAATGATTCATATTATCGCTGATAGATTGGCATAGAGGCTATGCAACGACACAATGTTGAGAGAAACCAGTACTAATAATGAGTACTTGGATGCCCAGAAACGGAGCTTGCCAACGTTCTGATAGGATCTGATCAGAGAGCTTCAACACGAGTTGCCAAGGGCTCGTGACCCTTCGGCCCAGACTTTTTTCAGGGGCAATGCTTTTGTTCCGGACTTCCGAGAAGCGAGTATAAGGTTCAGCGTTCAGCTGGGAGAATCCATCCATACCTCCCTCCCTCCCTCCCTCCCTCTGAACGTGTTTGAGACCTTGTTCAATATGGGTTTCTTCTCCGTGATGCGTATCACCCTTTTCTGTAAGTACTGAAATATGTTTGGTAGAAGCTGACTTTTGAATATGATGTTATAGCACTCTCCATCGCTTTCTCGCTCATTGGAGCAGGCCTCAACGCCTACTTCATCTCGTTGACGGAGCCATATTATTATTTCATTTTCAGTGCCTTAGGCGTTGCAACCGCGGCGTTGACACTTTTTACTGTTCCAGTCATGTGTGTATGCCTCTGTCTGGTCACCTTGATTGTCTCACTGTTTCACAGGTTGATCATTGATTTCGTGCGACGTGGGGCGTTCACCTCCATGATTGTCTTCGAACTCTCGTGGCTCTGTATGTAGTGTTACCTTGAGATAATGTGTGTTTGTCTAATCCTTCTGATATGCAGTCATGCTTGCCATTCTGTGGGTCGCCACTGCCGGCGAAGCTATCAATGCCTATAACCTCTACTTCCCTGCAGGTTGCATTTCCGATGGTGCGTGAATCTCAGATACTATTTTGTGTCATGCTCAATCATCACCAGATCCCACCTACAATGGGTATTGCATGGAGTTGCAGGCAGTGGAGGCTTTCGCATTCCTCAACTTCTTCATATGTAAGTTACGGGATTTAGGTCAAGGCTTCATTTAACAATGTCACTTTAGTCTTGGGCTACACTTGCGCACTGCTGGTGTGTTCCATCATTGCAACCAGTCGCGGCAATAGTGTCTGGACGTATTCTGTCAAAGAGTCCACGTTCTTTGCGCAGAAATCGTGGCCTGCACAACAACAGGTTCCTCCGACTCAGTACGCGGGTGCTCCTGTTACAGGGTACACTGGAACTCCTGCTGGGGGGTACGCTGGAACTCCTGTTTCGCAGCCTCAGCAACTAGGCACCTATACTACTCACAGTGGCACGCCTGCCTCAGCAACTAGGCACCTATACTACTCACAGTGGCACGCCTGCCCAATCACCCCAGATGCAGCCTCAGCAGTTCCAGCCAGTGTATTCTGGCCAGCAACATGGCATCCCTGTTTGACATGCATAATGACTGCCTATAGGTAATCTGCGCAGAGATGCAGACTCACGTTTATGTCGTTTCCGTCTATCGACAGGCCTGGTTGGTGGAGGATATCATTTTAACGGACCTATGTATCTGAATATGTTCAGTGTTTTGAGAGTCTGAAACTGATACGTATAATACCCAATAACATTTTGCGTTCATATATGTGATGCGGTACTCCAAGTTCTCGATGGTATCATGGTTTCTTCGCATGCTTGATGGCCTATAGGAGATAATGAACCACTTATGCCGTCGTTGTAAAACGGGCGTGTAACTTTATGAAATGTGTCCGAGTCGCGACAATGTCTTCAATATTCACTACGGAAACGAGAAAATAGTCAGGCCGGATAGGTGTTGGGACAGAATCCATATGTGGGATATTCCTGGACTCAATGAGGGTACCAGGTATAACAAATAGTGTTGGAGAATCGTTCCAAGAAGGCGCATCTGCATTGGGGTTTGGGGGCAACCTCGCCACTTTGTCTAGCATTCAATCTCCGTCCGTATTGCACATAAGTACTTCGTCTGCATCGTGTTTGCGTGCCTCAGTCGGTGTTTCCAACACTGAGGTATGTGGTTTTTATTTCCTCTGCACCTAGCTCTGTACTTACATTATCCTACCTTAGCGTGTTTCCAACAGGTACATAGAGCATAATATAGTTGTTGTTTCCAACACTGAGCGTGTTTCCAACAAATAGTGGATGACTTTCCATAGGCAAAATAATCCAGAATAGAATATTTTGGAGCTTGAAATACATTTGCAATAGTGACAATAACTAGAAAAAACCAAGTGTCGCTGGCAGCAACCTTGTTCTACAAGTGTTGTGTACTTATCAATACATTTTCGGGGCAGCATATGTACCTCCTGTCCAAGAAATGCATGGCCGAGGCTGAGTGTGATAAACTGTTTTTGGATGGATTCCCTCAGGAAATTCAGACCACTGTTTGCAATTGCCTCCATCAGGAAATCGGCGAGGAGACGGTTTTCCTAGTTATAATTGCTAAGATCAAATCAGAAATTCACAAAATTACATGCAAAGACAAAGGTAGATAAAGTAATATATAAGATAAACAAATTGAAATCCAAGGATAAGATATGACATATTTTCATCTTAATTGTAAGATAGACTGCAGTCATACCTCGCTTGATCACGTGGTGTGACTTTGGTGGTGACCGACTGTGATGCTATGTTACATTTTGCTATCGACAATCACGCTATACATGAGCTTCATCAAGATCTTGCAAAATACTATCTGGCAGTACTTGGTGGCCTCTGTACTTCTTCGAAGCCCATGCAGCTTGCTTCCCATTCAGCCCTTTGTGATATGCATCCATGAACCGGCAGGCTCGTGTTGAAAACCTGAGTGGTGTGAAAATTTGAATGTAAGATTTCAACAATTAACACACCGGCGCATACTGTCGAGTGGCACTGATTTGAGAGCCGAAAGAACATTCCGTTCGAGGTCTACTTCTTTCGATGATGTGGGATATTGACGATAAATTCTTTTTGCATATCCCCAGCACTGTTCAATGAAGTTAAGTTCACAATGAAACTTTGGAAGGAATAATACTGAAAATCCTCTCGCTTTGCATATCCTTTCTAGATTTGACTCGACGGCGACAAAATCTGGCTGATTGTATAGCACCCGATGACAACAGCAATTTGTTGCTCCCTTCGCACACTTGAAGTCCTTGCACTGTGCCCACAGCTTTGATTCCTGAATGAGGCCTCGCTCGTGCAAGATTACAGCCATCCCTTTGAAGAGACCTGCTTTGGGTCCAGCATCTTCACCGAAATAGAGTGGCTGGTTTGATCCGTCTGCGAAGGTTGCATCACCCATTTGAATTTTTCCTTTCAACAGCTTGCCGTCTGCACCGTAAACTTGTTTGCCAGCCGCATCTCAAATATTAACCTCCACACCCCAATTGGTTTCTGCCTTCGATGTTCCCTTTGGCATATTTCTTGCAGAGAGAGCTCCATCTGCATGTTTTAAGTGTGTCGTTGCATTGTCGAATACGAGGACATGGTTTTCATTGGTGTAGTACTTCTCTAGAATATCCATTGATCTTCCAGCTTGCTTGAGGATGTCCTGGTTTGTGAAATACCCTTCACAATTTTTTCCTGCTTTGAAGAAGACACGAGCCTCCTCTTTTTTGTCAGGTGACCGCAACCACCCATAATCAGCAGAAACAAGATCTGCAACCATCTGTGATGGTCCCTCCCCCTTTGCATAGGGCACAGCTGTTTCGCTTTTATGGACCCATTGTGTTTTGCGACAATCATTTGCATAGAATGTGGACTTGTCATGCCACCATACAACTGTCTTCCGTTCCTGTAGCGACGGACGAGGGTAATCTCCGTCTCTCTCGTGCCAAGTCCAATCTCGAGTCTTCTCCTTGATTGCTGCCCATGCAGGCAAGAAAATTTCCTGCCGGTAAGCCACAACATCATCTCTTTCATGACCATCGACAAATTGACCTTTTGGGTCTTTTGTCCAGCGGTACTCGAGCTTTTTCATCCATCGCTGTGCAGTCACAAGATGAATTTGCTTTGTGAGTCCGCTCCGCTTTCGCATTTCTGGTGTATTGAGGAAGTCAACAAGGTCCATAGCCTTCACATACTTTCCAATTCCTTGCAGATGCATGTGTATTTCCTGTGTGAGATCCTCGCCTTTGTCAAGTAATGACTCGTTCCACGTCCCATAGATATTAAATGGGAGGTCCTTGCGATCTGCAATGAAGGCATGTACTCGTTCACGGAGTATTCGTGAGTGTGCAGGCTTCTGTTCTAGAGCCTTTGCAGGCTTCTGTTCTAGAGCCTTTGCAGTAAGCAATGATGCCATTGTCCACTTTCCATATGCTGAAGACTGAGGGTCGATATAGACCCACAAGAATTGCTTCATTCCTTTGAGTCGGCAACGAAAGACTGAGTCAAGCTCAGGGTCTTGGTAGCCAGCAGTCTTTTTTGGTGGTCTAAGAATCCTCTTGATGTCATTGAAGGCTAAGTGTGCCTCCTCAACAGTGGGTGAGGGCTTGTAGAACCCTGTTACAGTATCTATCCTGGCACTAGCCATATCTATGTTTGGATCTGGGGGAGAAGCTTCTTCCATGACACATTGACTCGGACTTGGATGCTTGGGCTTGGACTCGCAAAGTGGAGATGGCTCTATTATTGGTAGCACAAAGGGAGGAGGATCCAATACTGTAGTAATTGTTACTCTCCTCCTTTTCTTTTTCGGACTGGATGGAGGAGACTCGGACATGTTGATTGTCATTGGGATTTCCTGTGGCCATTGTGTTAGTATTTCTGTAGGCTGCTTTAAATTATAGGTTTTCTTACATCTTTGTTTCCTGAGTGACCAAGTGACTTTGCCCAACTTCCGAGGTTTGCAACATTGAACAATTTTCGTTTCGGCATAGTGGAGAGATACATAGTGTAGTTCCGTCGTTGGCTGCTGAAGTGAATCATTAAGTAGCTGACAAAGCACAATGATCATGTTCCGAGTACGAAAAAGCTATCTCTACTCCTAGTTTAAGCTGTATTGTAATTCTGAAACCTAGGTCCTCTGGGGGTATACTTAAGTCAATTTTCCTTGGTTTTAATTTGGCGAACAAAGACAATTTGAAGGTTGAGATGCAATTCTGGCACTTTTGTCACGAAATTGTCACAATCTGATCACATGATCAAGCAAAGTATGACTGCAGTCTATCTTGGTTTTTTTGTCATGTCTTGCAAGTGTACCAGCATTTCTTGACCAAATGGTCACCGGTTGCATAACTTTGTGATACCAGCGCGTCACAATGCTCGACCTTAACTGGAAGCTTATGTAAGTAAGTCACTCGAAAAAATTTAGTCAAGTTCAACTTCCTACCACTATTTCCCTTTCAGCGCTACCACCACTACATATAAGCTCTCACTTTTTTCCCTCCCTTATGGTGCTTCCCTTATCCTCTATGATTGTATCTCTCTGGCCCTCCATGGTGGTCTGTCCTTCCTCATGGTCCTTCCCTGGCTCTTCATTGTGGTCCTTCCTTCCCTGGCCCCTCATGGCCCCTCCCTGGCTCCACCATGGTCCCTTCCTGGCCCTCCATTGTGGTCCCTCCCTGGTCCTCCTCATGGTCCTGGCCCTCCCTCGTGGTCCTGGCCCTTCCTCGCGGTCCCGGTCCTTCTTCATGGTTGTGGCCCTGCATTGTGGATCTGGACCTGGACCTTACCTCCTCTCTTCTATCCCTCTTTTCTTTATCTCCTTGTTGCTTCCATGTATTGTTGTACTACCTATGCATACTTACCACTTGTGTAATAAATAAATAAAATTCATTTTTTTTAAAATAAAATAAAAAAAGTGTACAAGGGTCAAGAATTTGGCGCCCTTGTGCAGCCCAGCATTATCAAACTTTGCAATGGCTGATGGTAATTGCAACATTTGCTGGTTTGGTGATAAATGGCAAGTAATTGCAAGTAGTCTGTCATAATTGTGCTTTTGGCGGGTTTCATCCAACTTAGTCCGGGTATTTAAAGCTTTATCAAATAAACTGCAATTTTGATAGATATTATACAAATTTTAGGCTAGGTAAAGCTTTACAAAGCTTTATCATTTTTGTGTTGGTTACCTGATGTTATCAAGGAGGTAGATCACCATCCAGATGATCCTTATGACTGGAAAACCGTACTAAACACTGCTGAATTCTGACTTCCAGCAACCACACCAGCCACACCCGTCACACCTGCTGCTGTCACGCACCAAAAGTGTTTGGTAGCGAGATCATGGCTTTTTATGTTGACCTTCTGTTCCCCATATCACTCC
>QFEX01001600.1:20571-30574 GCA_003316505.1 Suillus alpinus
TCAAAGGGAAGTAGGCCCCAAAATTCATGTGATTTATCTAAACTACACTAATGATGTTTTTACATTGGTACAAGACAGTGTTTGTTTATATTGCAGGCTTGATGAAATGTAGGAATATCCATGACAGACTGGAGCTGCACCAGTGTTGTCTCTACATCCCTTCCCTGATCAGGGCCAAAAAGATTCGAGATGTGCGAGATCGGCAGAGGGTTCGCAAAGACAAATGTTGATATGCCTGCTTGGTGATGACACGTTCGCCACGCTAGCATGATTGGGATTGAGCAGATGTAGTCACCGCCAAGACTCCGTTTGCGATCACCGGGTTTACAGGTCCCATCAAGCTAGGGCTGGAGATGTATGCTGAAACATTGGTACCGTATTGTTATTGCGTTTGCCACTGTCAGGGGTATGTGTGCAAGCAAATCAGAAAACTAACTGACGGGCACCTGCGAAGGATTCCAAATCTATGTACGTGGACACCGCTGCCCCAGCGTACCCTTCTACACGTATTCCCCTTGCCTCGCGTGCTTGTCAGCAACAAGTAGATTTGGCATTCATCCCAGACGACGACGGCACGACGACATCTGATACCCTCGTTCGGTCTCCATCCACACGCACGGCTTCTACCCAATCATCCATCTACATAAACCATCTCCATGCGCTTCACTCTCCTGGTTCTTCCTACTCGATTTCAGATGATACCATGCGCAAGGATATCACTGGCACGCTCAATTTTTATGAATTGCAGGCACGATGCTGGGCTTCCAATAATACCCTCTACTGCCTTTCCATCTTGCTGCACTCGAGGCCATGCATCATTCCTTCAGACAGGAAGATATCAGCTGAGGGTTTGCCTCAGTCTTTTTTTATTTTATTTATTTCTTACAAGTAGATCTGTCGCTGTCTTCCTTTTTTTTTGGTACCTACGGTGTTGCATGTACCGCACTATTTTGTGTCCTTATTGCTTACATCCCTCTTGCTTGCCTGATCATGTTTATTACTATGAAGTAAAAACACGAATGCACAAATGATATGGAATAGGCGCTGATCTACTGGGTCTTCCTTTCCTGAGCATGGTACCCCTTTGGTGCGTCCAAGCGCACAGATGACTGAAGGCTGGCAAGAGCTGAAACAGCCAACATAATAATGGGCACGATGATGAAGAAAACGACGAGCAAAGCGACAAGAAGTGGTGTCGAAAATAGTTGGTATCTCTTGAAAATACCACCGTCAGAAAGAGTGGAGTTATCAGGAGGGGCGAATGTTGAGTCGAATTCAGAAGGGGGAAGTAACTGACGGCGGTGCTGTTCAAGTGGTGATCCAGTGTACAAAACCAGGTGGCTCGTGAAACCTGCATCGATCTTCTCGATTTCGCTAGAGAGGTATTGATCTGGCACATGATGTATGAAGTAGATGTAATTCAACTCAGTGTGAACTCACCATAACCCAACATGGCCGCCTTTCGGAGTTTCGGGCTACCCTCCATTGCTGGCATGTTGACGCATACGATGTGTTTGGAGTTTTCGGCCAGGTCTAAAGGACCATCTGCTGGACTAGCATTGGTCAAAGTCGAGCCACAGCGCCTTGCCAGAGAATCTGCGATGTCCTGGAAGGAAGAAGAGGCGCTACGTTTCACATGTGGATACTGTCTTGATGAGGGCGCAGAATTCAAAATGGAAGAGAGTCCAGAAGTAGTGGGTAATGCACGAAGGTCAGAACTACGGAGCTGCGGAATAATGTCAGTATCATAGCCAACTGGAAAGCTAGTACATACACCTGGCTGGTCTATCACTAGAACAGTGTCGAAGGAGCAAATATCTTTTGGCGAGAGAATTCCGCCAACTATGCTCACAGAATCTTCGTACCGTAGGTCTGGAGATAGACTGTTTAACACGGACGAGCTGTGCCGAAGTGAGTCCCGACCGAATTATTGGTAGACAGCTGACACAAACCTTTTAGATGACCATACTACAATCGGAACTGTGTCCGAGTATCCCAGCACACCGACTACAGGGAACAGAGCCAAGATGGCAGCGCGTCCAGCCATGAAGTTGAAGTTACTGGTTATGATATAGCCTGAGGAAACCCGCGTTAACCTGAACTTGAATTACATAAGCCAGGCACGTGAAACTGCTGTTCAGTCCACACCAGCAACATAATAGCTAACAGTCATGGCCACTATTCCTCCTCAGGCGAGGTCCAAACAACTCCGAGCATGCTTACTATGTTCTATCATTCAACATCCCATGGATTTTCGGAAGAACGGTTGTCCAAATTGTGAAGAGCTCATGCAGGTATTACGAGGTCATCGCAAATCCTCCCAGTTTTCGCTGACGTCCTCTCAGATGAAAGGTTCCCCTGACCGCATAGGTGTTTGCACCACCACCTACTTTGATGGTATCATTGCTGTCATTGACGCAGAAGCAAGTTGGGTTGCTCGATGGCAAAGAACATGCAAGTTTACCCTACTGTGAGCTTAGATGCTATGCTGATCCCTGGTTGCAATCTGTTTCATAGCAAAATATGTTCGGGGAATGTATGCTGTCCGCGTAAAAGGTCGTATTCCTGAAGATGTAGAAGCCGAGCTTGAGTCCCGTGGCATCAAGTACCGTCCAAGAGACCAGAGCGATCAGGATTAGCATGTGTGTTGCATTTCATGCTGCAGTCCAGTTTTGTCACAGTTTACATTAGCTTTGTCGCTACCCTTTAGTAGCAGAATTAATAGCCAATAGATCTTCGATATGCGCCACATTGTCCAGTCTCAACAGTCTCAACGCATTTGCTATATTACACAACTCATTGCCACCCTTTCTCAAAAATATTCGGGTTGGAGACCCATGATACATAATTCGCAGCAGTGCCCCAAAAATTGCAGAGGACCTTCGGTGACCAATTCACGCAACTAAACATTAATATCGTAGCTCTGTACGGTAACGCGAAATGAAATCCAACAATTCATGACCACCGAGCATATATTAAATCAGAATCGTATGATAGTCCTTGGCAGAGTATGTATACAAGAAGGTATTAATTCATAGCCTTATACGGTGGCCAGTGTGTATGGATACACCTGGAAGGATATCAGAACAACAGTCACCATAGTCGACTAAAGCTTATAATGCTGGGTAAAAAGGGTATGAGGACAGGAGGTAATCAACAATAGTCTGCCCTTAGCAAGCCCTTGGTAGTAGCAGAAGAAAATTAGATCAAAGCAGCTCATGAAGGACCTGGTCATATCGATGAGGCATGTGTGACCTAGAAGAGGGTGTGAACACGACATCTAGCATGACGGGTCAAGACGCACCTAAGCATATTTCTTGAGAAAACTATTTGAGAAAATACTTTCTCAACGTCCAAGACCTCGAATAACCTTAATGTCTTATCGGGATACTTATTGGGCTGTTGGGACTGATGCGAGGGGTGCAGGTCGCAGTCCCTGACAGCCCATAAGACGCGACCAGGTGGGAATAGATCAGTCATTTGCATGTTTGCCTCGAGGGTTTTCCGCATCGACAGAAACTACGTCACACATCAATCCGACCGATATTGTCACGTTGTGATGCATAGAACATACCCAATGAGGGTCATCCGACGACCCATCTCCAGCCTTCCATCGCTTGATTCTATTAGTGATGACCGAATATCCTTCCGTGCCACCATTCCGCTCATTTGCATCACACAGCCAGAGGGCTGCATTACGAATGTCCCGGACAGAACCGAGTGACAGTCGAGACACAATGTCATCAGAACATACAAACGATGTGACCATTTTCGACGCTAATCGGCTAAGCGCAGCATCCGTCAGACAACTAAAGGGATTCAAAAAATATGTCCCAGTCGAGTAAGATACATAACGTACGGAGGTCCTATGCAATAGACAGATACGTTGTGATCTGTTGGCAGGCCGCTTGAAGGCACTGTCAAGCAAGTTGCAGGGTCCGCCCACATCTAAATGGAATATGTCAATATAAAGCAATCGCAGCTTCGTCGCGTTCACCATAGCCAAGAGAACCGCAACACCTGCTCCTAGACTATGCCCGCAAAGTATGAGTTCTGGTTTGCGATCAGTTGTGACGAATGTCATTATAACAATCTCAATTACCATATCCTGGATTGCGAGTCAATGCATCCATGACAGCCACATGGACTGGTTTGCCAATCTCGCCCATCACACGGGCCATGCGGAGCATCCCTCCGTGAACTTGGTACTTGGGCTGTTTATCATGCGAAGTCGTCGAGAGAATAGACAAACGCCTCCGATGGGTCCTTCTACTTGACCCGGGGAAGGGTATACTGTCTCCAGTGTCTTCCTGAGACGTGCTGGACGCAGGCTCGAATTCTACCGGATCACAAGTCAAATCAACAGCGAGCTCGTTAAGTGACATTGTGCCTGTAAAGCCATAGTAAGCACAAGACGAATAGCTTCTCTCCATATAAAGTTACCTCGTAAGACAAGCACGACCTGGCGTCTATCGTGGTCAGTCAAGACCCAGAATCTAGGCATCTGACGCTCTATCCCGACAACAGCCGTTGCGCGAGCCCTTGCCTGTATATTTGGCTGCTCTACTGCCTCCCCATGCACCGACCTCTCGAAAATTTCCTTGTCATGCTTGCCCATCAATATGTCCCACCAAGAGTACTCCAGATTGTCAGAGGGCATTCCACGAGACGAGGAATTTCCTTCCATCTCATCTTCCGCTGCATTTACAGCATTCTGGAGCTGCGCCTCTTCTGCATCCTTTTCATTACGTGTGGTCGGCGGGTTTAAATTGCGGGACGGCGACGTCAGCAGCAGAGGAACTCCAAAAAAGAGTAGACTTGCGCCGCCATAGCCGGCAAGAACCATCTTGGAAAATCGTCGCAAGTTAGTCTTTAGCTCAGCTATAGACTTTTGCGGTAAATCTATGCGCGGTTCTTTCCATCTAAAAGAAGACATGGACGACATTGACAATCTCGACAGGACACTCGGAGACCTGGAGCGGGTGTGAGACTGCGCGGATGCCTCTCCGATGTCTGCAGATATCAGCTGTCCTCGATGCCCCGGGAATATCACGTCCGATGTTACTCGAACTCGTGAGGATGTATGTTTGAGATGAGGGGCGGTGGATGGGTCATGAAACTGGATCTCGCGAAGGTATGGGAACCAATTCTGCTCCTGCCACTCGTGGGTGACGCCTTGCAGAGCCACCCATGCAACCAAAGCTCTAGCAACCTCTGTTATTCCGTACCTTCTCCCTGGGATATGCTCGTGTGAGCCAGGATGGTCCCACTCACGCTTTACCAAGTCGATGAATGATGCCAAAGAGAAGGAGGCTTCGCTGCTGCCAGGGAAGATGATGGATAGCATATCGATGGAGCTATAGGCCGCTCGTAGGGAAGCTGATGAAATATACTCCCCTGCATAGATGGGGGCAAGAGTAAGTCTCTCGGCGAAGGTGATAGCGCTCGCGACCGCGCCTTCTAGGACCGGCGCAGCGACCCCGCCCCCACCGAATATTGCGTGATCAAGGGCGGAAGCGACCACACCCACAATGCTGGACGCTGCATCTCGAGCAACCGAGAACTATGGAGTAATGTGAGCTCTGCATCGGAAATTTGGCATTATTCGGCTTACCCCCAGTCGCGTTGTACCCTTGGCAGCAGTGAAAGCAAGGGAAGTCGCCGCTGAAGTGAGGTCAAGACTTCGCCTACCAAATCTCTGCCAGTTATAGTCCATGATTACAGGTGAGAAGGAAGGGTATCTGTTGGCAGGGCAAGTCCATGCCTCAGCTGCTCAGGTAAATAACAACGTCAGTTCCAGATCAAAGGAAGCAACACAAAGCCTGTGATTCTACAAGATCCCAAATTAGACTCACCAGTGACTAAAATGGCATATTTATAAAATATTATAATTTGCTCGACTTGCAAGTACTTAGCTTCCTTCATGTGCTCCAGCTTCCGCTCGTTGCTGCCAGGTCTCCGCGCAGTCGCTGCGAGATGTCCCCGGTCACAAATTTGCACGTCCTTGAGAACATATGCTACCGAAGCAGCACCAGATTATGACCACAAGCCCTCACATTATGGCCAACCACTCTTTCAGTCACACCCCCACCTACGTGAGCTTAAACCTTCTAGTTCACTTCCTATACCATTATCAAGCCAAGACAGTCAAGCCCAACGAACTCACACCTGGGATTCCGTCCGAAGAATATGAGCGGCGTCGGAAAGACCTCATGGACAGCCTACCTAGCAATAGTGTGGTGGTTTTGATTGCTGCACCTGTTAAATACATGAGCGGAAGTAAGTGAATATTCTACTCTTCTTCTTTCAATACCTTGAAATCCGCTCCAAGGTATATTGTAAGACTTCAACAAGTCTGCGCTGATTGCTTGCCTAACATTATGGCTTCAAGTTACAAATACCGCCAAGCCTCTGACTTCTGGTATCTCACTGGTTTCGAAGAGCCCGATTCCGCTGTTGTCCTAGGTACGGAGTAAACGGTTTTTTTCTTTTCATTTGGCTTGGACTTACTTCCTACCAGAGAAGAATGCGTCTTCTCGAGGATATAGGATGACACTGTTCTCGAACGGGAAGGACTCTGCGAAAGAGAAGTGGGATGGCCCAAGGTAAATTCCATGACTAAGACGATGTCCTGAAATGATATCTTCTTCAGGACAAGCTTTGATGATGCTCTGAATGTCTTTAAAGCGGACGACGCCCTTACAATCAAGGCTTTTCCGACTCAACTGCGATCTATGATAAGCCTTTACTCTAATGTTTATATTGACCTGCCCCAGTCTCCGCGCAAAAATGTGCGCTCCACCAAGTCATTGCTTCGGTACCTTTCGCCTCCTGTCAATCCTCGGTCAGAGTACGAGACTGTTGTGGAGTCATTGTCGAGCTCCCGGCGGAAACCCCTTGCTCCTCTCATTGCCCAATTAAGAGCGTTCAAGAGTGTCTGCGAGCAACAAGTCATGAGAATGGCCGCTGACATTAGCGGCCGCTCCCTTGCAAAGGTCATTGGCTTCCTAAACCATCACTTGTTATTCTAACACGATACCTTTTCGTCTTGAAGACAATGCGCTTTACGCGACCCGGCATCTCAGAAAGTGCACTAGCAGCTCATTTTGAATACTTGTGTAGTCTGTCTGGTTCACAGCGCCTTGCATATGTCCCCGTAGTTGCATCAGGGTGAGTCATATCGGCTTTGAATGCATCACATTGGGATCTTTAATCTGTGGTGCAGGCCAAATGCCCTCATCATACACTATACATCGAATAATCAAGTTGTACAGGATGGTGAGATGATTTTGATGGACGCGGGATGTGAATACAAGTAAGTCATTTCATTGGGTTCTTTCTGGCACACTGACACTGTTAAGCGGTTACGCGTCTGACCTCAGTAGGTGCTACTAATTCTGCTTTCAATGATTTACCCATATCTGGTCATCCTTAAGCTCGCACATATCCAGCCAATGGTTCCTTTACACCTCCGCAAAAGGAGCTATATAGTGCAGTGCTATCTGCACAGAAGGCTCTTGTCGGGTTATGCACGGAGGCAGAGGGATTGAGTCTTCATGATTTGCATCGAAAATCTTGCGACCTCCTCAAACAGGAACTGAAGCAGATAGGATTTGCTCTCCATACAGGAGACCTGGAGAGAGTTCTTTACCCTCATTTCCTCAGTCATCCAATTGGGATCGGTACGTGGGTTTCTGCTATTACTTTCCAGGGTCCTGATGCAGGGATTTCCTAGATTTGCATGAATCATTGCATTCAGACAGAGGAGAGCTGTACGTGGTTCTCGTAGTTTTGTCTTCGTTAGATCTAGAGTTCATCATCCATGCAAGATTGAAAGCCGGTATGGTTATTACTGTAGAGCCAGGTACGTATTTTGTGCATTATATTAATGATGACTATTAATCTTGACCGATATTCAGGAATATATGTCCCGCCTACCGCTCAGTTCCCAAAGCACTTCCATAACATTGGCATCCGGATAGAGGTTGGCTAACATAACTGTATTCTCTACAGTTTTACTGACATACCTTACAGGACGAGGTCCTTGTTGGCGAGAAACACCCCGTGGTTCTCAGCGTTAGTGCACCAAAGGAGGTTCGTCCTGATCTCTTCTCCTCGCCGGACAAACTAAAGTCGCACACATATTTAGATTGCAGATATAGAGGGTGCATGTCAGGGACTGTTGGGACTGGAGCCAATTTGAGGATGGATGATCATGTATATCTATCTCTAGACCTCGCATAATCTACGTGCTCCCAAATAACATCACTCATCCTCCGGATGATCGTCCGTCTCAAATGCCTTGAGTATCTGGTCCTTCCTGAGCCACTTTTCTTCAGGAGTGAAGTACCAGCTCAGGAAAGCGAAAATGGAAATTGCGCCAAAAATAACAATGGACTGCCAGGATGGTCAGTGGATGAATTGATGGGCACGGCTGTAAAACTCACGAAATTGAATGTCTGAGCGCTGACAGGGAATTCAAATGGCGATATATCAACCTGGCACCAACTCAGTTTAAGTCATGTGTCATTGAGTGGAAGTAGCGCACCGCAAATACCAGCGCATTGAACAAGGCGGCGCAAATATAGAATGGCTTAGCGTATTTTCCCAGCCTGAAATGAGAGGACTGGAAACGATCAGGTGTCATCGTCAAGCGCAGCAAAGCGATAAGGCCATATGCTGCAATGGTCGGGACGGCCCCCGCCGAGACCAACGATGTGAATGCCACCTGACTGGGAAGGATTGTGCAGAGAAGAATGGCTGCAAAGATGTAGATGACGGTCACTGCATTGCGAGGTTGTCCCTTGGAGTCGACAGTGCCAATCCATCGGGACATTGGTAAGACTCCATCTCTTGCGACCGCGAACACAAGGCGTGAGGACGCGACAATAGCGACAGTTGTGTTCTAGCACGCCAGCTGATGAAATTCACGACTATTTCCAAAGGGGGAGTACGCACCATGATGAGGCCAATGACCGCAATAACCGTCATAACGATGCTGGCCTTCTTCCCAAGAGCGAGCGCGTATATCTGGACAAATGGCTGTGGCGCATCGAGGGCGAACACAGTGTCGAGGTCTGGTGTGCAGAACAAAAACAGAATGGTCGTGATGAAGCCCAAAACACCTGTTGCAATTGCGCTCCATAAAATTCCTTTGGCTGCGACCACACTGCGAGAAGTCAAACAGAGGCACCATTACGACGTTTTCGAAGGCCATACCTAGCATTCTTGGTCTCCTCAGCGATGTGCCCCGAGGCATCAAAGCCTGTCAGGGTCCCCGCCGTGAATAACCTAGAATTATCTCAGATAATTGGCTGATCACTGAATTTACAATCGATGTACAAAGATAAGAGCCAGTTCCACCCAGCTGGGGCTCCCGTGCCGTTATCTGTCGTAAATTCAGCATGAGTAAGGGGCGTTGGCAGAGTGAACCACTTACAGGTCATCGTGAAGACATCATTGGCGGACCGGAAACCATACGTATTCGAAACACCAATGGGCAACCAGATGAGACACAGGAAGAAGTCAAGCATCATGAGGCCGAGGGAAAATTTGAAGACACCAGAATATAATTTGGGCGGAAGGTAGTTGATAGCCACTGACAACAACAGCATTCCTTCGGATATTGCCCAGATGAAAGCCCGCCACCGGATATTATCATTTCCAATACCTCCAGGGAAGTCGATCTCCCAAACAGCAAGTTGAGAAACGATATAATTGGCTGTGGTCTATAAAATTGAGAATTGAGTACACCGTCACCTTGAATGACATACTTGGCAGTTGCTCGCGGTAAAGGTCATCCATGCGGTACATGCCCACCAAGCAACGAGGAAGCCGAAGAATCTGGCATGTTTGGGACCAGCACTTTCTGCGGCCCATATGTAGATAGACCCGCTTAATGGCAACGCGGAGCAGATCTCGGCGAGAACAGCAGCTGTCATGAACATGAAGACCATCGTAATAAGGTATGATGACCTGTATTGGAGTTGGAATGCGCGAGTAA
>QFEX01001600.1:35521-48429 GCA_003316505.1 Suillus alpinus
CGACAAAAGTCTTGCATGGGTCACAATCATTAGGGTCATCTCAACCGCGTTTAGGTTACTACAGGTAAGATGTCAGGCTGCTTCTGCACATGCTGTCTCACAGAGAAACAATCCAGGCAGGAAAATGGTCTACTGAACCCAATTTTTTGGGTTCTCTCAATTCTCGAAGCACGTCAAGCTGTTCTTTGGCGAATAGATCCCCTTGGATGAGCACGACATATTTTGACATGTCCACATTGTCGAAACTCTCGCCATATGGACCTCCAATCCCTCCTTGTTGCAGCAAGTTCTATGTCTGCTATCGACTACTCAACCCACGTGGAACAGAAAAGTCTGTCTTTATCATCAGTGTGCGCAGCATTGATTCCGATGGCCAAGCTTTTGCACGCACGATGCAAATATCGGTCATGTGGCTATATGCCATGCAGAGCGATTGAGCGAGTCATGACTAAGATGTCGCCTGATCTTCGCTTACTGCCGGTTGACGTGATTCGTTGATTTCGACCAACGTTACGCAGTGGTCGATGAGGATCAGCAGCGCACGATCCTGCTGAGCAACGCAACGCATCCTCACTGTCGACGGGCTTACGAGCAGCAGTGACGTACATAGTTATCGCATTTGATGAATTGAAACCTTTGTTTTGATTTTCTTTGATCTGATTGCATTATGTCTTGAATTGACGCTGATCGAAAATCATGCATGTGCCAGGACAAGACTTTCTGCGGAACACTTGTCGAGAATATGTCAAGAAGACCTTGTAAGTGATTACCTCGTAGAAGAATGCTGATGCATACTGTATTCTTCTACAACTGTCTGCCCAACTAACAATTATTTGCAGAGCTGCATTGGTTGCTTGCGAAGTTCTATGATGTTCCATGTGAGTGAATTGTTGGTTTCTCCTGTTACATTGCAAACTGCTGCATGCTGTCATTTATGTAATAATTTATTTCGTAGCTCCCCATCTCCAAGGTCACGCTCCGCATCCGCATCAATAAAACCTTCTATGTTCCGACAAGTCATCTAGGGACGACCTTTCCGATGTCATGACATCTGTCATTCTTCAGAGGCCTTGGGAGTGAAACAACCAGTCTCCAAACGCTCGGTGCAGTCTCCAGCGACCCGGTGTGGTCTCCAGACACTTGGTACGTGTCCTAATTTTCTTCGGGGGCATAAAGTAGTGTTCCAGATACTCGGTTGCGCACTTCCCGCATGGCAATGCAATCCGTGTGAGCTCCGCGAGGTTTCGTGTGAGTACCTTGGTCTCTGCAGAGCTCCATATACTCACGAAGAGACTGACATGCATGTTGTGGATGCTGTTACAGATGGGTGCAGATAACTGATCCTGTGTTAACTCCGTTGCCAATGAGTGCATCTCGCCCAGAAGCTCTTGTGCCGAATCACAGATCACCATTCCTCTACAGATTGTCGACTCACGGTAATCCTTGCTCCATCAGTCAGGGCTGTGACTCAATGTCTCTTGACACGCAGCAAATGTATTTTAAATCATAACATATGTTAAAGTACGTCAAGTGACACGTCTCTCAACCTCATGCAATATGACAGCGAACGCCAACAAGAGTGCCTTTGTAGTTGATCATCTGGGGTTTTCGATGGATCCGGACAAATAGGTATCTATGTAAATCAATTGTATATTACGATATTCTGCACCGCGATGGGCGCGATGGGCTCGGGATGTTCCCCAATTCAATATGAAAAAAAGCGATCGATACTGCTATAGAGTCCTTAAACGGTTCTGTATTGATTGATCGTATTTGCCAGCGGGTCCAGTCTGAGGCCTGAGGATCCGACGAACTTCGTGTAACATTGCTTGCTCCGACGACCAGTCAAAGTACTACACCATGGGCCTACTCACGATCATTCGTAAAAGCAGGCAAAAAGAAAGGGAGATGAGAATTCTCTTCCTGTACGCCATCCGCAGCTCTCCGAGTTTATCCCTCCCACTCAACAACCGCCCAGAGGATTGGATAATGCTGGTAAGACAACTATCCTAAAGAAGATCAATGGGGAAGACATATCCAGCGTGAGCCCCACGCTAGGATTCAATATCAAGACATTCATTCACAGAAAGTGAGCCTGGTAACTCAACTGGGATTTTCTCTCCAACTGAGAAGAATCTCTTCTCTGTTTGATCGGCGTGGTGCCACCCGTCACAGTTACACTCTCAACATTTGTTAGTGAACAGACTTCCCTTATGCTTTTCTGGTGACGGGAACATCTTTGCTATCAGGGGATGTAGGCGGTCAACGAACGCTTCGACCATACTGGCGCAACTACTTCGAACAAACAGATGCCATTGTTTGGGTGGTTGATTCAGGGGATAGAATGCGAATGCGGGACTGCAGAGAAGAGCTACACAACCTTCTCCTCGAAGATGTAACATATGTTCCTTCTGCTCGTCACTGACACTGGCAACTGACCAAATTGCTAGCGGTTATCTGGTGCTTCTCTTCTTGTCTTCGCAAACAAACAAGATATACATGGCTCGATGTCAGATCTTGAAATCAGCGAGGAAAGCTTCCTTACCATTCAGAGGGTCTCCCGAGTGATGCTGATGTTCATCCAGGCACTGGATCTACCTGGGATCAAATCTCACAACTGGAAGATTTGGTCGTGCAGTGCAGTCACTGGTCTCAATTTGATCCAAGGCCTGGACTGGGTCGTTGAAGATGTAGCTCACAGACTTTACTACAGCTCGACTAGTTTCGCGTAATGTTTTTTCCATCTCGTGCACAAGAAAATCTTGAAAACCTGCTTGTGAATGCTCTTCTTTCACTGAGACGCACTAGCCATGTCGATTGCGCGCCGAATGACGCTCTAGGTCTCATTTCCGCAGCATGCAACGGAAAGTGCAACACCATTCTTTGGACGGCTCACATTATTTCCTTCCAGAGAATGGGCGAGGGCGTCGGGCGAATGACTTACCAGCATGATGCTGCCCGTATGGGTATAACCTCGAGAGAAGCAAGAATCCTCAACTGCTTCGTTGTATTCACTTGAATTTGTCTCCAGTAACGGTCGTTTCGATTCCTGAAAGTTCAGTAGTGTTGCAACTGGTCAAAGAGCTTTACATATCCGCTGTGATTCCAGCGTTGTATACAAGCACGTCAGGACCCCCAGTGCATGCTTTGGGAACAATACACACGTAAAATTTGACAGGGAGTCAGGCCTAGGACCAAGGCTTCAGGATTAGTGCATGAGATTCGAGGGTGCGTATTCTCAGGGGTCATCGAACCTTTAGATCCGTCGAAGCATCTTCACTGGTAAGACTCAAAATGTCAATGCGGTTGCGGATGAAGCTTCAACCAACGATCCGAGTCGGCAGAATGACGCAGATCTACAGAAGGAGTCCCGCATCTAGGTACCGCCCAACTGCCCACTACGTTTACCCATCCCCGCCCCATTGCATAGGTTTAGGTGGAAATTCTCTTTTCCTGAATCAGACTAGAAATACACGCTGTGCACTCCTGTGCATTACACGTTTATGAACGATAATCTGATTGCCATGAAATTTCTATCGTCATATCAGCCCGGGTCACCCGCATAATCGTGCCTAGGCAAGAACAATGGGCATTCATTCATATAGAGTTTTTGCGAGATGCACGGGCAAACTTGAGCGAACTTCAGGTAGCATTACGAGAACACAAGACCGACGAACGCTCGATAGATTCGGCTCTCAAAATCAGTGGACGGGCATATTTCGAATGCAAAGACTGAAGACACGACATGCGCCAGCTGAAAGTCTAGGACGATCTGGACAAATCTACTTGAGTGAGTGCACATCTCAAGAGCGACAAGCAGAGTTCTTGACGATCATCTGGCGATGCGCTCCGTGCTCGGTTCAGGGCCAACCTGGGCAGTGCCCAAGCATATTAAAAACACGAGGGATCATCTATTATAGAACTTGGCGGATGATCGATTTAGGCAGGAGTTGGTATCGAGGTCAGGGAGGGGCTACTAGTAGGGTCACGGCGCTACATCCGGTGTTGACTGTGTTTGTATTCGGGTGATTCATCGCATTGTAATGCGATCATCGTACTCGGTAGCCAAGTCGGTCAAAGATGCAATGGAGAGTGAAACATAGAATGTTGGTCTAAGATGTCGCGAGTGGTTTGAAGGTAGACTTGACTGTGTTCGGTAAATAATTCTGAGCGATATAGCTTCGATAGCAACAAAGTATAGGCATTCCGGGGGGAAGCCGGATAACGGTCAGCGGCGCCGGCTTCGGTTCACCGAGCGCGGAGCAAACAACTGGCCTGTGCACTAACGACAGCGTTCCGACGCGCTCGCGGGTACCTGGCGAAAAACGTCATATAGCGGAATATCATGTTGGAGATAATGGCATCCCTGGCAGGAACACGGTGTGGCCGAGGGTCGCGACTACAGTGGGCGAACTAAATGGGTGGTGGAGCATACAGAGATGAAACCCGATAAGGCCTGGATGGAATGGAATGAGGGGAGAAGGACCGGATTTGCGATGAGGACAGGGAATTCACGGGTAGGCTTGGAAAGATGGTCCGTTGGAAGGAACGGCGTTTGATGAAGATAGGGATCGACGTTTGGTGCAAAGTGGTTGTGTTGACTCATGTAGGCTGGTGGATTGTGCGATTCGATCGTGTGCCTTTCACGGACCGGACAATTGAGTGAGTACTGACCTGGCGTCGCGTCACGGATAGGTATTGTTCTTTATGAAACTCAAGTCAACGAATGGAACCTTTAACTCATGTTTCATGAACTAAATTCTTAACTGAAACTTGTTGAAAGCTCAATAGCTGAAACTAAGTGGAGGAATTGGTTCCTTGTTTGAGTCGCGTACTTGTACCACGTGATCAGCCAAGCTGGCGTCTGACCCTGACATACTGTTGTAGCAACAAGGCCATGCGATGCGGCGTCAATAAAAAGAGCGAATGAACGCCTGTGACGAGAAATACAAGGCACGGTTAGGCTGGGAACGGCGTGAGGAATTGTACGAGTAGGGAATGAGAAAAATGAAGTATTGAACAGATTGAATTTCACATCAAGGTCTGGAGTGGGTAATTGAGAACTGTGGGAGCCACGTGTCGCTTGCAATAGTGAGCCTGAGATGATTCGAGTTTATGCATTGCCTGTAGTCGCAAACTTCCGTGTCTAGGGGGGGGGTCCTTCCTTATTGTTTTACGGGAGTCAGTGTGATAAATTTCCACAGTGTACACTGTGTGTACATTGTTTATCACCCTTCGCGGAGTCAATAGTGAGCAAACTTGTTTGAAACATCCGGCAACGGATCTAAATTCTCCTCAAGTCTTACTCCGTCAAAATTACCAGATCTCGAATCTCGATCCAAGTTTTTGCCAAGTTCCCGCGAATATACCATTATGAGCGTGCAATGCAAACTATGCTCCATCTATTTTTGTCGGTCTCAGTCCACGATTTCCTCCAAGCGACAACATGACAAGGTCCTCCGTGGGTTCAACGTATAAAAGGAATGAGCCCAACGCCCATTACCTCCTCCTCAGGCTGCGCTGTATCTTTTCGTTCTTCCCCTTCCTCAGACAGTCTATCATATACTTCTATCCTTTTTTTTTTAAATCCAAACTTATAAAAAATGTTGAATGCAGCGACCTCTTCCGCTTTGACATTCTCCTCAACTCCAAATTTCTATCGTTCCCCTTCGTCATTATCTATAGTTCTTCCAAATCCAAAGACCATCATCTCCAGTTATGGTTAGTCAATTCGTGTTACTTCTTCCTCGTCTCCGCTGACACATAATACTTAGCGCGGAGCTCGGTCCTTGCCGTCATGGAGAAAGCGATCACTCGCGGACACTTGACAGTCGCTGATTCTGAAGGTGTTCATCACTTCGGTACTCGCTCAAAAGGTTCCAACGATGTCTACCTCAAAGTTGTCAACACCGACTTCTGGATGCGTATTCTATTGTAAGTCCCTTTAACCTCTTTGCCGTAGCCAGATGCTAATAATACTCCAGCTCCCAGGATCTTGGCTGTAAGTACATGCTACGTCATACTTTTTGAATCACAATTCAACTTTCTATAGTCAGTGAAGCTTATATGATGGGAGACGTCGAAGTTGACAGCCTGAAGGCTGTCATGGACGTAAGTCATCCCAATTGCTTTACTGCGGCCACTAATGATTTATTTTTTCCAATAGCTTTGGCTGGACAATGAGCCTGGAATGGATAACTTGACTTCGGCTGTCTCTCGCATAACATCGGCAATTTCCGGAATATCCAACGCGTTCCTCGGTCAGACGCGCTCAAAAGCACGTTTGAACGCCATCGCTAGTTACGATCAATCAAATGAACTATTCAAGGTAATGAACCATCTTTCCACGGTGATAATGCGATCTCACAGGGGCCTTTACCCTCTTCTAGGCCTTCTTGAGTCAGGAAATGATGTACTCCTGCGCCCTGTGGACCGAAGCCGAAGGAGGTGTTCGTGGAGACTTGATTTCTGGTCCCACACCCGGAGATTTGGAAGCCGCTCAGCTCCGTAAAATTCGTTATGTTCTCACCGCGGCCAAAGTCAAGCGAGGTGACCGAATCCTAGAATTTGGTTCTGGTTGGGGTGGTATGGCCATCGAGGTCCGTTGCCGGATAAATGCTTGTGCTGCTATCCCTCATCTTCAACTGTTTTAGGCTGCTCGCACTTTTGGCTGCGAAGTTGATACCTTGACTTTGTCAAAAGAACAGAAGGCTCTTGCTGAGGAACGCATCAAGGCCGCTGGTCTACAAGATGTCATTCGTGTTCATCTCTTGGACTACCGCGAAATTCCTCCTTCTTTCGAAAAGGCTTTCGACGCGTTTGTGAGCATCGAGATGCTTGAGGTATGCAATCAGTTACCAGTAGTGGCATCCTGATGATTTACGTTCGACCATACAGCATGTGGGCTCTAAGCATTACCACGATTACTTCAGGCTTGTCGACTTTGCTCTCAAGTCCAGCAATGCAACTGCTGTTGTTAGTGCATCAACATTCCCAGAATCGCGATACTCCGGCTATCAGTACGCTATTTTTGCTTCTAAATCCCCACATGCTTACCCAAAGATCTAGACCTGAGGATTTCATGCGCAAATACATGTGGCCTAACTCCTGCCTCCCTAGTGCCACGGCACTCATTACTGCCGCTAATACCGGTTCAGAAGGGCGTTTCACCCTCGAAGGTGTCGAAAATCACGCAGCTCGTGAGTGTTTTTCTCGCTCCACACGGTGTTCCTAATCACTAAGCCTTGTGTACGTGTAGACTACCCACGGACACTGCGCGAATGGGGACGTCGTCTTGACGCCAATGTCAGACAGGACTTGATTGTCAAAGACTACCCTAGTCTAAAGGACAAAGCCGAATTTGATGCTTTCCGGCGCAAATGGCAATACCTGTTTGCATACGCGGGCGCTGGTTTTGCTAAAGGTTACATCACCTGCCATATGCTTACTTTCACCCGTCCGGTAAGTTGTCGTTATTTTTTCTTGGCACATTCTCTAATTACATTCATAGAATGACTGCCCCATCACCTGCGATTGAAATCATAGTGCTTCATTGCCCGCTTTCTGAAACAGGGATTCGACTGCGGGAATAACTCTGGAAACGGATCTCATAAACATCGATGCCTTTGCACATAGAGCCCCGTGCACAATACTACTTTATCCTTTCGATTATTATGCTGATAATCTCCTCTGCTTATCTATTCCGCTCAAATGCGCACATTTCGTTCTACGCTATTACTGTATCAATATGTTGCATAGATCCGCGACTATATATCGTTACTTTGCATCCATACACCTTACAACCTGTTGTCTGTTACTTACGTACAGGAATACTATTTGTTTTATGATCCACTACCCTTGTTTGGCAACTTGACTTCGCCGCTGCTGGAATGTAAGGAACTTGTTCCGGGAAAGGGTCAAAGGAGCGTGCTCTCCATTGGTGGCGACGTACGGGACAAGTCACCCCTTAATACTGACTTAGTATTAGCACACAAGGTGAGAAAGATCTCGTCCTTTGTGACTATACAGTCCGCCATCTGGTATCTGAAAGATTGGGGTTCTGTCATTAACCTTTCCATCATCATAAGAAGAGCAGAGGTGTGAACATTTCGAAAGGCACTTCTTCAGCCATGCATTGCCGATGTCGGTCAGTCACATTGTCATGTCAGTGGACTTCTTTGCAATGCCGGCAGACGGACATTGTAGTTCCAGACTACTCCTGAAACATAAAATAGAAACTTCTCGACAAGGCACGACGGATATCGCCACTGAGCGCTTGAGCCGCTCGCTGCCGTATACGTCACAGGGTGATATGCCTGTGTCGACGACAGCAAGCACGGACCAGGCGCGGCCTTTCCTGATATAGGTTTAGGTTTGAACGTTGAACATCCTTCGTGGAACTGGCCGCCACAATGTCATACCCGCCCTGCAATAATTGATATCAGGCTTCACAGCCCGTCTCACCCGATTCCACCGCGAAATTTCCTCAGATATTTGGTCGTCAACGCACAAGACGTGAAAGCATAAAGAGCCGCATAAAGTTTGCGGATGCCTGGCAGCCTGGCATAATCGCATGGTTCTCCAACAACCGATGGCCGCGTGAGATACAAAGCGTTAGTACAATCGATGTGCAAAGTGATGGTGCAATCCAGTGAACGTTAAATGTCATGTCAGATAGACGGGGAAGTTACAACTATGTAGTGTCATTACCCACATGCTGCATAGTTCGTCTCGAAACTTTAAATGATGGATTGAAACTTTGCCTTATGCATATGTGAACGCGTGTGACACACAGATGGCTGCGGTACCGGTGCCACAATATTGCCCTGTGTTTGCAAGAGAATATTTTTCCTTGTCAAGCCTCCGACGCCCCTGGGATGATTGCGGTATATAGTAAGTTCATTCAATGATGGCGTGAGCTGTCTACAAGTAGCGGAGGGAATAACATACGTAAGGTATAGCATAAGAGACAGGTATATGGCGAACAGTAAACCAACAATGAGATGTGAATCCGCAACATGGAAGCAGCAATGCTGCGTGGTATATTAGATGGTTCCAGTAGGGTCAAGCTTTGAAGTCCATGAATGTAACTCCTTGAACGAGGGTGCGGCGAGTGCGTGCGAGTTCGCAGTAGTAAAGAGTGTAAAAGAGAATTGTTTCTATATGAAAGCTGAGCATGAACGCATCTGAGATGTGAACAGGAAGGCTTACACCCAAAAGCAGCTCTTTCTGTGCATCACATTCAAGGCTTGCTCCGTGAAGACTGATAAGACCGGCTTCCTCCAATTCGTTGGAGTGTGTATAGATATGTAAATAGGGTCTAAACCAACCGTAAGCAGTTTCTGCATGGAAAATTTGTTGGGACTGATTACCTTCGAAGGACGAACCAACGCTTTTCCCAAATATTTTGACTGGCATCTGTCAGAATCATGAGATGGCCTCTTTTCGTGGGTCCATCACTATGGAAGAGATTAGAGTTCAGGAACTTTCGTAAGCACTTGGATAACCAGGAGCTTGCCTGCGGGGTACCAGCGTAGCGGAGGAGTTCAGTTTTACGCCTTCTGGAAGTGCACGGGCGGAAGGCTTCCCAGACGCAACGGCACAGTCGGTCTCTGTAGGCACTTGACTCAGAATGATCTGGGAATAATTAACGTCAAACCACGTAAAACCAACTTGAACCAGCTTACTTCTCCTGCATGGCCAAAGCGTTTTTGCCACAGTCCCAGTGCCTTCCGCAGCAGTGCTTCCGAACCCCAAACAGCAGCTCCCAGGTCAGGGCGCGCAGGTAAAGATGAAGACGCCGACAGCACCCGAACTGCTTGAACATCTGCCGCCCGTCGCTCTGTTAAAACAAGCCGGTTGTAATCCTCCACAACTGAGATACCGCGCGGTTTCCACGTGCTCAGCAACTCCTCGCCGCGCACATATTTTTCTGATGTATCCAAGCGCCACAGGTCCTGAGGCGAACGTGTCAAAGGGGGCGAAAAACGCAGGTTGAAGATTGTGCTGATACGGGAAGTGATCTTCCCCGAGCTTAGGAACGTTAGGAATCGGCTTGGCGGGCGGGCGTCCCGTGTCTGAATGGCGACCGCTATGTCCATGCTGAACTGTACTGGTTCATTGCACGTGTCCACGGCAACGGACCAAGCAACCTGCAGTATCACTCGGTGTGCACTCGCCGTGACTCGATTGAGCAAGAGAGAATCATGGACACTTGAGTCCCAAAGCGCTTCCGCCATAAGGGTCCCTGTTCCATCCGGTCTGAACGCAACACTTTGATCTGCCAAGAGCGGGAGCGTAACCATTACTTTCGATGTCGAGTTGTGCTGTCGACCTTTCGGATCGAGGAGGCGGACATTTCCCAGACGTATTCTTGTGACATCTGTCCATGGGAGTTGCGGTCCGGAATCTGATGAAAGCACAAGGGCAATTCTGCGCTGTAGCCCCTGATGTAGAGAGAATACCCCCGGATCGAGGCTGCCTTGGGAAAGCACGGGGACTGGAATATACTGACCGTCAGCCCCGAGCTCCTTTATCTGGACCCAAGCGACTACGTCATGGGCTTGCTCCACTACGAAATCGTTTTCCGAGCGGCGCATCTGGGGAAGGATGACTGGACGTGTGTCTGTGTGGGCCTCGGGAGGACCTGGCCAGTCATGAACCCTAAGTTCACGCATCTCATCCCAGCGTTCAAGACGCTCCAAATATGTGGGTTTAGCAGCCGCAAAGAACTCTATGGGAGCGTAGCCTTGGTGCAAGTATGTGATTACCTTGGAAGAAGTCACGATCGAAAACGTGCGTCGAAACTTTAGCTCCGACAGAGAAGATGTCTCCATATCGAGTGCAGTGGATGAGAATATCTCTTCGTTCGTGAGTGATGGTCCCACGAAAGATGATAAACGCAGTTGCAGGTGTAGTGCCGAGAAGTCGTGTGAGGATAAACCTTTGATCGAATCTACGGTTAGGAAGAAGCTGATCTTACTTCCGGGTGGTATGGCCGATGGGGCTGGGGATGTCGGACGGGTTGATGCGGGAGTACCATGCTTCGACGCTTGCAGAACACTGGAAATCTTGATATCCACGCGACACGAGCCTATTGCCTCTGCGGTATACCGGCAGAATATTGGCACGACTGATGTAGATGATAGTCGGCGAGACAGGGGTGCAAGAGATAGGAGGGCATTGCCGATGAATGAGAATTGTGGGGGAGGGGACTCGTAAAAAGGTTCATCCGAGCTGAAGTGCTGAGTGTACGAGGGTCTGTCAATGTATGTGGTCAAGTTTCTCATTCGCTTGACTCGCTGCTGAAGGCGATCTAAGGACCAGGTGTAGATAGCATTATGCCGTTTGTCGAGAACCTTGACGGCGACAGAAGGTTGAGTTGCTGATGCTAGTATGGGGTCGGCAACATCACCGAAACCGTCCAGACCTCCAATCGTATCAACACCAGATATCGGAGCTGCCAGGGACCCGCCAGAAGCAATGGCGAAGTTGTAAGAAACATCCTTGCCCAACTCTTTGCTAATTTGAATGAGACAGTTGGTATCTGACAATTCAAGTGACCACGCACCTAATTACGTTGGCTTCCTTAACAAGTACGGCATTGGACAGAACAGCTTCAGCCATCGAAAATGAACGATGGGCTCTCCACTTGTCCAGGACTTTGCGAATGAGCCTTAACTGTCTTGCGGTATAAATGACGGGCTCGAAACGAACGACTTCCTCCTCAGATTCACCCCGGGCCCGCGCATTTATCAGGCGCTTAAGCTGTTGTTGCACCATTTTCAGCTGGTGCTCCATATGATCCTTCTCCACTTTCAAATCTTCCGCCTCACTGGACTCTGTGATGGCTTGAAGACGGGACTCGAGTTGGTACTGAACGTCCTTCAGAGGTCCGTCAACGTCAGGCGTACCATGACTCGCTCCAGCTTCAACGCTTGTGTCATCTGTAGTAGCGTCACTCGAAAACGGTCGACCTGATTCGCTCCATATATCGTCCCGAACGCTAAGGCTACTTTCTGGTCGCGCTTTAGAGTTGTGATCCCGCATCGACTTCACTTTCGTAATGCGTTCAAAGAGCCTGTTGATATCTTCGTCCGGTAGGTTATCAAGAGCAGGATCCAGGCCAAGGCGGGCGAGTGCGGCTTCTCGACGTGCAAAATTCCAGTCTACATCAGCTTCGTCCGCAGAAGATGCCCTCGATTCCGGGCGCGTGGATGGTGGCACTGAATCGCCTTCTACATCAGCAGCAGACACACTCAAATACATGTTGGATCTCGCCGTAGCGCGGTCACGCTGCTTGCGGACTTCCTCAGGGTTATTGAACCTGAAGACGTGGTGCTCCCCTGAACGATACAGATAAGTTGTTCTCCACCACAAAGAGGAAATAATTTCGTACCAAGGATGATCCGGTATCCAGAACGCAGTTTATAAGACTACATCGATGACGTTGAGTTCTTTCCATTTTAAAAGCCATTTGATTCACCTGTCCAGGAGAAACTTGCTTCCCGTTCAAGAACTACAAACATAGTCAGGAGAAATGCAGCTGCATACACAAGAGTCGATTCTCACAGTGACGCTCGCTGGCATAGCGTGGAGGGTCACTTTGCCGTCTGTGTTCTCAAAGTAACAATGTTCCTCGAGGATATTTTCACCGCTTAGTCGAATGGCGGCAGGCTTTTCACTGTCCAAGCGACCGACCTATTGAACATCAAATGCATATTCAGCAGAAAAGAACAAGCTAAGAGAAATCATACGATGGTTGTGCCAGGTTTGAGTTGGTATATCAAACATTCGCTCATGAGAGGATCTGATGAGATACTAGATCAGCTTGCGTTCGGGAAAACTTGAAAGCTCTCACCTTCATTCTGAAAAGACATGATAGAAATTTAAACACCAAGACTCCCTAC
>QFEX01001600.1:48446-79925 GCA_003316505.1 Suillus alpinus
CCTAAAAAAAAAAAAGCAAATTCGACTGACCAAGTTCACTAAATGTGGCATCTAAAAACAAACAAGTCCGGCAGATCAGCACATAATGCTCCCTTCACGCGTCCCATCCTCACCTTCTTCGGGGTATGTACGCCCACCAAATTCTTCTCAACCGTGATACCAAGCTCTTCAAGCGCCTTCTCCCGCTCTTTTTGTACCTCCTGCGTCCGAGACATCTTCTGCTCCCACGTCTCATTCAAACCCTGCATCAATTTCTCGCTCGTCTCCATCTGCTCCTGCAACTCCGCTTTGGTAACAGTCTTAATCTTGCCATCCTTCGTCTTGTACGTGACCTTCTGTTTCTCAGGCGGAACGTGCGGGTCGAATGTATCCTCTCCACTGGACGTCGCCACACGTGCTGAGGAGTGTCAACCAGCTGTCAAAGTATGAAACGACGAAGGTTACCTCTAAGTAATTCGAGCTCCTCCTTGAGTTCGCGAACAAGTTTGGCATTAGGGTCCTCGTTTACGACAGCCTTGTTCTTGATCTTCTTCGCTTGGTCAGCGTATCGCAGGGTACTCAGCGTCTCCTCATAATCCGCAGGAGAAATGGCAGCTATCATAGCAGTTTTGGAGTTCCCGCCCAAGCTGTCTTTCAGCAACCATGTCAAGACCTAGTCGAAATCTATAAATAGGTATCATCCAGAAAAAAAAGATGACGCACCGAGTCACGGTAAGGTACGAATTCCTCTGCCTTTCCTTTCTTCCCCTTCTTCCCCCCATCCTGACTCGCAAGCGCAAGAGAAGAAATGACTTTCCCAAGAGTAGTGAGCGATTTATTAATATTCGCTCCCTCCTTCAAACGCTGTCCAGTGGCGCCTGTCGAATTAGCCCGCTCAGAACCTGCCAAGTCAACCAAACTGTGTCGCGTCATATAGATAAATCAATGAACACCTGTCAGACAATCGCAGCGCGAAGAAGCGCACCTAATTCGCGACACCTTCTCGGTATCTAAATTCGCGTCCACGTCGTGCCTCTTCATAGTCAACAACAGTGTAAATACTGCGTGAGACCGGGAAGACGTCTCGTTCATATTCGTGGCGGCGACCGTGCGCGCTTTATTACCCTCGTCCATGAGCGTCATCATCTCGTGGTAGCTGCTCACGACTAGCTTCGATAGATCCTCTACATACGGACCCAAGCTAGGATGTTCGCGCACTCGAAGGTTTCCTGTGTTCTTTGGATTCAAGAGGTCGCGTACCTTCTCGTTATAAATCTACGAGTGAAAAATGAAGTGAAAACTGTGTTAGGGTTTGATGCATGCGGCGTACCTCGATGTAGGACACCTCTACAGTAAAACTAATGTTGGGGTCTGCAGCCCTCTTGTCCTCTACACGTACAAACAGCTCCGAACATGTCAAGGGAATTATTCCTTTGTCGGGTCCATCTAGTGATAATCCCCATTAGTGGCACGCAAGTCATTCATTTCATCATACGCACAGCCCATCATACTGTACACCAATTCTCAGTATCACACAACAAAATAATATGCTTAAACCCACCTATATGATTTACCAGATCCTGGTCAAGGCACATGAGCCATACCCAGTAACAAAATAAAACACACGCATACCAGTCTGCCCATCTTCCAGACCAAATCAGCATCAGCCTCTCGCAAAAACACAACCCAAAAAGAAACCACTTACAAGCCAAAATACAAGCATTAAATCCCGCAAACCCATGGTCCAACAACTCCTTTCCCAGGTCGTCATACAAAGTCTGCTGCGAGCAGTATCCCGGTTCATCTCGTGGTCCCGCAGACCAATAACTCCTATCGAAGCTAAAAGCCATCGTCTTGCGTTCCGTAGCGCGTTTGGAGTCTTGCTGGGAACCATGTTCCGGTGGGTCGATGAAAGTCTGGCTACCCTGCATCCGGATGAGTGGTTTGGCACCTCGTGCGAGCTCTGCGGGCGAGAATCGGCAACGTTTGGATGAGTATGGACTATGCATGCGTATCCCTCACAAACGCACCGCGAGAATTGAGGGGTCTACATCGCACCACCACTTTGATGTTGCCGTCTCCTTCGGCCATGGTCAAAGTGGAGTATAAAGCAGAAGCTCCGAACCAATGATTGTGAGTCCTGCACCAAGAAAATGTTCTATGAGTGAGAAATGTCGCAAAAGATAGTTATAGCTGGATTTGTGATAAAAGGAAGGGTATTGGTCTGGCGGTCGTTTAACGCGTTTGAGCAAGTCCGGAATTCACGTGTGGCTTACAAAGCCCAATTGCGAACCTAACCGTTTGCTACTCAATGACAGCCGCTGATCAACCTCATATAGCATCGTCTTCGACGACTCATTCACGATCGATGGCCCATCATCAAAAATGGCTCGATCGCGGTCTGGACTGAATGTGTCACTCAGTTTACCCCGTGAATCTTGTTTATACGTTCTTCAAAGAACTAGTATGGCATGGACTTGACGCTCGACTGTAATACCGCGAGCTCTTCACTCTGATATCTTTACTGCGGCCCTTGCTTCGTCACTGTCACGAGGCGGTTGTGCGCCCGCGACGATGGAAAGACAATGACAGAGATGTATACAGACCGTATGGGAAAGGGAGGAGACATTTAGAAGAAGATTATGACTGTAGTGTATGAGAATGTGCGGCTCGTCTATTTACTCACTGGTCCGAGCTCGCAGGTATATAAGTTTGATCCGCGCAATTACAGATCATTTGCGCAGCCGCCTCGAAGTAATATATCATGTCATGCAGGAAACATCATGATATTATAAGGAATGTAAGCCAGAGTGACACCAAGTTAACAGGGGATTCGGCATAATAGAGCGTGAACAACGTCTGGTCTCCATTAGCTGGTCAACAACCACACCGCAAGGCATGTACTTAGTGGATCATATGTTCAAGGACAGCACGACACAATGAGTATGCTACGGACGCGAGATATGTAGAACGATGCAGGAGTACATCCGATTCATTCAGCGGTGCATATAGCACTAGTATATATGCAACAACAAAAGTATCGTGCAGAAATTATGGTAAATATGTGGGACCTGTGTTGAACAGTGAGCAATGAATACAAAATGCAACAATAGATGAACCGAGACTCAACGTCAACCTAGACAGTTATGTGAATAAATACAATCTGTTGTTCTAGTGGAATCTTCTTGCGCAACGATTTCACAGCCTTGTGCAACGCCTCTGCAGCGCGTGTGCAGTCCAATCTCCCAAAACTATTAACCAGGTTGTCGTAGAAAGCAGACACAATCTGGCGTGCAACTTCGCCGTCGACAGACCGCATAGAACCTATCATACTGTGAAATCCAGAGAATTGTATAGCCGCAGCGAGATGGATGACTTCATATAATATCTTGAATCATTAAAGGCCCGTCGTGCATCGGAAAGGAAGACTCGAATGGTTGCTTTCGATTTGGCATGCCATGGCAGGCTAAGTGAAGCCACTGATTATGGTGCAATGCATCTAGTGCACCCTAGACTGTTGCATCGTTGTCCTGGAGTGGTGTGAAGGACGCGATGGGCGAGACGCTGAGCGACGACGGCCAACCCAGGAGCGACACACCGAAGCTCCTTCCCACTGTCCGGGTTTGCTTGACTAATGGCAAGAAAATGTTGGAAAGACGCATCTTTAGCAACCTGTTGTCTCGCGCGAATGAATGCCGCCAAAGACGGGGTATAAGAGGAAATATAAAAGTGGGGCAGATTGTGGTTCTTCCTCTCGTAAGGTCCCGCCGCATGGAGAGGAAGCAGCGCGAACTCGGTGGTAGGACACCACCAGATACGCGAGCCAGGATTAATCAACTCCCTAAGAGCTTGAACTACCGGGCCAACGATACGAAGCCAAAGCTTACGTAGGACGTAGACAATTTTCTGCAACTCAAGGTGATGATCAGAAGTACCAATACCCTGGGTGAGTGCCTGGAACTCGGAAGACAAGTCGGAGACTTCGGTCTGTGCCATATCAAGTGGAACATGGACAGGATCTTGGGCCCTCAAGAGAATCAAGGCGTCACGGCTGTATCGACTAGCATTGAGCATGATGACTGGACCCTCTTCAGCCGCCTTCTGGAGGGAATAAAACACTGGAAGGAGGAGAAACCGAGAAAAATCAGGCAGCATGCGGATGCGTGAGGACATCATCCCATTGCATGGTCAGTTGCCGGATTTGCGGGGATTATCGTTCAGTAGACTGATAGAACGCGCGTTACGAAGGCGAAAACTGAGCCGCTTGAACTCTTTCTCCAAGGCTGCACCGGTATCACCTGATGCGGAAAGTTCATCAAGGGGTGTACGGAAGCGTGCCAACTGAGTCCAGAATACTGCACGGCCCTGCTCCACTAGTTCCACAGCAGTCGCCAAAGCAGAATGACGAAGACTGCATGAGAAAGCATCCATGGCAAGGGAAGAAGTGACCTCCCTGACAGCATCAAAATGGCGCGAAGAAGACGATAAAAGAGCAATATGCTAATGGCTAGGGGGACAGAGTAGTAGAGCATCTCGATGAAGCTCGATGGCCTCATTGAGGTCAGACAGGACGCCCCGCTGCTCGAATCTGTCATAATGGCTGTCGGCAAGGTTGCTAAGACACGTGGCATGACCAGAATGGCTGGAACGACAGCTCTGCGAGGCTTCTCACCACTCTTCCATATCGTCTGCCATGGTCGTTGTACCGAAGTCACAAGAATAATTGTGCAGGGAGCGACTTGATCAGGCCAAAGACCAGAACTGGGCGATGACGCTGATATTGAAACTGTCGCTGTTGTGACCTCATTATCAGGATTAAGATTGAACATAAATGCGCGCGTAGGAAACCTACGAATGAAGCAATACTACGGTGAGTGCTTCCTGAAGGTGAACTTCAGAAACGATCAGATATCTGTAGCCACAAAGTCAGGGCAAGGTCAATCGAGGCAAGTACTACTAGCACTTATTGTACATGTACACCTGGACTCGTATGGGGTGGAGTTGTAAGTTAACAAAGTGCTCCAAGGGCCACGCAGCCTCATACCAGCGCTTCACCAGTCATGATCAACCGCGTCATGATTTTGTAATCAAGCGCTAACTCTTGCGCAAAGCCCGACTTTGAGTGTCAGCGCTGGGCGCTAGCCATGGCGTCGAGCTCACTCAGCATCGTCTTTCGACGACATCTTCACGACCGACGCTATCGACAAACTTGATGGCAAAAATCCGATGGACTCAGGTCCGAAACTCCGCGTCCCTAGCATATATAATTTCTCTCTTAGACTGATCGATGATATTAATGATATGAAATAAATCCAGTGCCTAGACGTCTGGGTTATACGCTCATTCAAAGACCTATGACATGGACTTGACGCTCGACTACATTGCCGAGCTCTTCCCTCTGACGAACGAGGACAGCTTCGCGATGCGCTTGCTTCTTTACTATTGTCGCGAGACGGTGGTGTACTGCGCCAACTGTAGATGGCGAAGATGGCGAAGACAATGACAGGGATGTGTGGAGACTGGATGGGAAAGGGAAAGAAGGCTTGGAAGAAGATTATCATTATGATGTATATGATCCGGGAACACGGTGCGGCTCCTTGAAATTGTACAAAGGTTTGTGTTTGCTCATTACTCGCAGGTATATGAGTTCGACACTGGATGTCATGTAAGTTACTTTGATTCCACTCATATTTTGTAACACGGCCTACGCTTCATTCCGTGGACTTCATAGCTGGCTCATATCGTCACTTGACCAATGATGTTCTGGGTAACCCCGTGTACGTACTACTCAGACAATGATTGTCGGAAATCACGGTGATCTGCTTGATTTGGCAAGCATTGCATTCGACGAAAACAGGCGCTAGCCCCTGTTCATTAACGTTCATTCGCCACTCATGGGCCCATGACCGCCTAATATTATAAGCAATCCATTGTATGTGCTGATTGTATCGCAATTCATATTCGGGTCGACCCGTGTACAAGTAACAGTTCGCGTTGCAACGAAGACATGATCGATAATTGCTGTAGCAAGAACAACAATGTCCGCACATGGTTAAAGAAGCAGCTCCCGGTCTATTCATAGCAGCGTATCAAGACCTCTAATCAGTCCAAACCCTAGCACAATCACGAGAAAATGTGAACGAGTGCGGCGTTGTTACGACTTTTATGCTGTGTCGTCGGCAGTCTGAATATGACACGCTTCGAGTGCCTGCCGTCAAGACAGCCAACAGAGCGGCACCGAGAATAGGCTGACGAAGGTAAGCAAGTTAAGGTTAAGTCCGCGAGGAACCGACAGCACGGAGGTAACACACATGACGACATCGACTGTGGACGCGTCGATGGGCGATCATAATAGATCGTAATCGTCCAGCTTCGGAAGATGGTCAGAAAGGGATGTGAATTCGCAGTCGATCACTCACCTCGTCGTTGTAGTTCATGATGGTTCTCTTCAACTTGGATGTGTCGACCCAAGTGACAAAGTCTTCCATGTGTCTGAGAGGCAGTGAGAATACGCAAACTAGATTAGGTTTGTGACGCACCTTGTGACAAGAAAGGCAGGATCAGTGATAGTATCAGGTCCGACACGGACGTGACCCTGCTCGATAAATTTTGCAGCCTAAAGAAGTGAGTTGAGAGGGCAAGTTGAATGAGTCTGGACGTACTGCGCTGACTGTTTCTGCCATCTTGCTCATGCACATGAAAACGGCAAGGCGACGCCTGCAAAAGGCAGCGACGGTGAGCTTGTTGTCTACGTCGCTCAGTTTTGCTTGGGAGTTGAGTACGCCCATGTCATATAGCTTTGAGAGTAACTGTGACTCCATGCGGGTACGAAACGGGTCCTGAGAGGGTAGAACGGATAGACGGTGTGCGAATGATCTTAGAGCACCGCAGAGCTTGTTGTACCTGTGATGGTGAGGAATGATCGACGGAGGAGTTAGAAGGCTTACTTGTGGTAATCTTCTCTGTCCTGAATATGGTACCTGCGAATGACTTTGATCTCACGAATATTTGCATCTTGTTTCCACTTTATGGCGTTAGCTGGTTAATCCTTGATTGGAAGAAGAGTGCATACGTTTAAAAAGTCAACTTTCTTGAGCAATTTTTGCTCATGGTACTTGAATTTGCGGACCATGGAAGTTCAGTGCAAGCTGGCTGTGTTGATAAAATTTTGATTCCGGTGATTGTGCTGTCAAGCACGTGGTAAACGAAGGCTGCGTGTGAGAGTCTTGGTAGTACTTGGACTAGATTCAAACTTGGACGACGTCGACTTGGACCCTTGTCGTCCCCCGACCAATCTCAATTAATAGTTTAGCTAGTCGACTTCATCGTCATCGTCGTCGTCCTCGTCGTCTAGCTCCTCGTTGTCCTTGTCGTCCTCGTCCTCATCGTTCTACTCTTCCCATATCTTTGATCGTCATGAACGCTCAACCTCGACCTGACATGCTTCGACCACAGAGCATGTCCCAACTCTCCATGAATCCCTCTCCTCACTTTCAACAACACCCACAGCAGCAGCAGAATCACGTCTCGCTCATGCCCCCCAACCCAATGAATTTACTCGCAGCCGGTCCACAATCCCAAAACAGCCTGCCAAACACAGCATATGAGTTCCGTCGTCGTCAGCAGCAGCAGCAACAGCAGCAGGTACAACATATGCAGCAGCAGCATCAACAACACCAGCAGCAGCAGCAGCAGCAACAACAACAACAACAGCAGCAGCAGCAGGCACAGAATGTTCAGATGAACACCGCAGCAGTAGCCTCACAAGCTAATTCTCATATGAATTCAATCCCTCAACACTCTCTACAATCAATCCCTTTTTCGAGTAACATGATGTCTCAAGCTGGAAACAATCTTGGTCAGGTCAGAAGAGTCGCCTCTCATCCACAGGCGCTCAATCAGGTCAATCACGTCCAAGCAATCCATCCCGGTCAACCAAATATGCCAGGCATGCCCCCAATGAACCCCCAAAATAACATCCCTCCTCATTTACGCCAACCATCCGCTCAACCCATGATGTCCCGTATTTCTGGCCCAATGCCTGGCTCAATGTCGCCAGAGTTGTCCATCGCTCTAAATCGCTCTCAAGGTCAAAATCAAATGCGAACTCAATCATCCCAACCCCAGTTGATGAACAGTCTATCACAGCCAACTGGTCTTCCCCAAGCTGGAACTCCTACAACCATGCCCCCAAATGGTTTTCCATCCCACTCGCATCATCCAATCACCTCTTCTTCCCCTCGTCCTACAGGTCCTCCCCAAGGTCATGCCACAAATATGATCATGGGTACATCAGGTCCTTCACAACCCCCCGGTGCTCGTCCAATGAATCCCGGCGATGGAGTATTCATGGGTATCCAGAATCCCCAGTTCAACCCTGGCTTCGGCCCCGTAGGTAATCGAATACCGTCTGCCAACCCCTCCTTCACCCCTTTTGTTCCCACATCCAGCCAGGGTGACATGGAAATGCAGCAGAACCTCACAGACGCCATGTCAGGCAGTCGCACTGGATTCCTCACACCGGCCCAGCAGTTCGAGCATATGCAGCCTCCTGATAACAGTTTTGGCGGTAGCTTCAACATGTCGACCCCAGTAAACGTCCCCCCTCGTCCCCCATCTCATCCCACGTCTGGTGCACATCCTTCCATGCCACCTCGACAACCCCCACCTCCCCACCAACATTCTCCCCATCAGTCCGATCCTATGGCAGGTCACATACAACAACCTCCAAGACCCCAGTCTCAACCACAGGGTCCCTCTGTAAGACCACCATCACAAGCTGGGCCGTCGCAAACACCGCGAACCTTGCATTCCCAGCTTCCGCCATCGTCCTCCAGCGGTCTTCTTCCTCCTGCACGTATACCACCCATCACACAAGCACAGACGTCACCGCATCAACAACGGCAGGCAACTCCAGGGCAGCAGCCAATAGCTCCACGGCCGCCACAGTCTTCGACGAGTGCTGCTGCTGCACCTCCTGCTACGACCGCGCCGTCCTCGGAGCCGTCGGTTCCGCCTCCCATTCGCGCTTCCCCTGTGTAAGTGTTATTCGGATTGCTTATCTTGGCTTTACTTATGTTCTCTCGAAGGGTGGCCATGCCCGTTGGTCTTGGACAGGGTCTTGTTCGATTACTTCAATTCAGCGGAGTACTTTCAGCTGAAAACCCCACTGTACGTCATTTCATATTAATATCATTCCTCAATCATGAATCCTCGGTAGAAACATCAGCTATCACACTGGGAAAGTGTTGTGAAAGACTACTTCACTCCAAAGGCCATAATGAAATTTACGCTATGGAAAGATAACCAGCGGAATGAAGCAAAGCCTTTCGGTCAGTCATAAACTTCTCGAATTTCAACTTTGCTCATCCGTTCCGGCATCAGAGATCGGCGTCCCTATACTGCCTCGGTTTTTTCTTGTTACCACCCAATCTGGCGTCAAATCCATGACACTCTCGCTAGACGGTGCTCGAGAACGGCTACTGTCACAACACCACGCGGTAGTGGAGTGTGTTGCGGCTGTTTGGACATACCGATACACCAACGGGTACACAGTTACACTTCGGGGCCCGCTCACAGTCCACGTTCTCATCATCCCTCACCCAAACACCGCCCCCTCCCAAACACCGCCATACTCCCTCAAATTCGACCACCTGCAATTCGATGCAAATCATCACGAAAAGTTCATCGCCTTGGACTCGGTGATGGGTCATAGGCAATCGGAATCGCCGAAAACGCCACGGGTGAGGACAGCACCGACGCCAAGTCCGAACGGGACGGTGATGCATAGGATGGATGATGAGAGGATATGGGAAGAACCTAGAGTTATGATCGACCATGCGTCGATACCAGGAGAACCTGTGAACGCATTTGGGATTCCGCAAGCGACGATGCGATGTCTGGAGGTGCGTATTTTTCCAGCTCTGTGTTTCTCTTTTGCTGAACGTAAGGCTCGGTAGTTGGCAGAAAGCGTCAGTCAGATGACCGATCTGATAGCATTTGCGAATGAAACGAAGTTGGGACCAATGGGTAATGTTTGCTTGTTGAGACTATTGGTGAACGATCGCTGACTTGCTGGATCGGTTAGACGCTCTTGCAAAGCTAGCGGACAAGCTACGAGAAGGATCTCAAGGAGGACCCTACATGGGCATGCCTCTCTCAAACGGGCCCTTTCACCCCTTTCAGACCATGAACGGGCTCTCAACATCGCCAGCGGTGACACTGTATCATGGCATGTCTTCATCACCGTCAGTACCGCATCCTGGCCCCTCCGCGCACTCCCCCCAAAACCTCCCTCCTTCGGCTGATTCACAAAAGCAGACCAGACCCCCAACTGCATCTGGCACCGCACCCCCAAACTCCTCAAATCCAGCCAATGCACCCACACCTTCCCAATCTGGCATGACAACGCCTTCCATGACCTCTGCTACCCTCAAACGCAAGAACAACGATACCAATTCGCCCTCCCAATCAAACGCCGAGCCTTCCAAAAAGCCGCGAAAGTTGCATAAACGATAGCGGGTGATTATATATTCGGGATTTCTTTTGTTGCTTCGTCGTCGATCGATCTGAGCGATCATATTGTTTTGTCGCATTGCATGATGCTGAATTTACCAGCTTCGACATCGACATATTCTATCTTTGCTAGGGATGTATCTTGCCACGCTCATTGTCAAGTAGAATTGCTTTACATACATCTGTTTTTATTTATAGCTTTTTTTGTATCATCACAACAGTGTTCGACGTGTCCAGCTTCTTTTCGTATCGACGCGGGCCCGCAGCGCTTACTTGGATAGACTATCAAGATGCCATCGTATCGGATATCAAAAATGTTAGTCCACAAAACATGCTCAAATGCTGTAATATGATGCTACTACCCATCTCTCTAAACTCCTCCCGCATCTGCATCACGAATAGATAGGTTCATGGCTAAAATCGCACTGATCACCATATCTGCACCTGTTATTACGTTGAATCAGTTTTAGTCCCACGACCCAGAATTTGGTATGTTTGATGCTCGCCTTCCTTCTGCAAAAAAACTGCATGGTTTTCGTTTACTACTTCTATACGATCCATCTTCTCCCCGTCCCCGACCACGTCCGCGACCGCGAAACTGACCCCTATCTGCTGCCCACCGCCCGCGAGCACTGCCGTTGTCAGCATATCCTCGACCATAATCACCGGTGGCACCATTCGGATTCCAGTTCTGATCCGTGCCTCCAAATTGGGATTGTACGCCGGCTCCAGACGGGTGCTGGTTGAACAGCGCTTGGGCTTGCTGCATCAATTCCTGCACTTGTTCTGGGGCTATAGGCAATTGTGAAAGCAGTGCGGGATCAAAGCCAAATGATTGGATGCCCGCGCTGTTGGGCGCACTCATCAAATCAAAACCTCCCGATAATTGACCTACGAGATCAGCGACAGATGCGGCGTTGGGCTGCGGCAAATCGGCTTCTCTCCAGAAGATATTATCGCACTCTGACCCAACCGTCATGGCCTTCACGTCCACATCTATCTCGTCATCACCGATGATCGTCGTGGGCTCGCCAGGACTGTCAGGTATCTGCGCTGGCGACATATATAGTGCACCCAAAGCTGTTTGTTCACGCTCCTCCTGAGTCGTCTTTTCTGCACTATTCTGGCCGCGTTGCGATAATTCAAGATCGAATTCGAGACCTACAGATTGTGGTTATTAATTGGTCGCGACTCATGAGAACGATGATGATTTGCTCACTTATTGGGTCCGTCCAATCGATAACCTCCTCGAATAGGGGGGCGTGTAGAGCAGCGCCCTCTCCCCGATCCAGATCGCGCAAACTATGAGCAGTATGAACGCCCTATATGAACAAACCACAAACAGGTATTCGTGACATCAACGTAAGTACTGTAGCCAACATAAAAAACGAGAGCAGAATGCTGACATCAACAGGGTCATCGTCGTACACAGCCCGTTCTATCAGCCGGATCGATTCTAGTTGACCATCAGGAGCCCAAGTTACAGATTTCCTCTTTGTTCTTCCAGAAGTCATTAGGGGAGGCGTAATCGACATCGAAGCCGGTGGCGGTGTGGGCGTTGCTGGAGAGTCCCTACGCCCTTTACCCATCGACTTCAATGCCTCCTGGAACGGATCGATCGACGATGGTTGCGCAACATTGAGATCAGGTTCCCTCTTGACAGGCACGGGAGCTTTCTTGAAGCTAGGTAATTTGGCTTTCGGTTTGGGCGCAGAAAAGAACGAGGAATCGGAACGGGCATCTTTGACGGCGATAATAGGTCTCGTCTCCTTCTTCACCGCCGTTGGCTTCGACGCGGAGGCGGTAGGAGCTACGGCGGCCTTCTTCGCGGGTGGTGGCGCTTTTGCGGATGGCTGTTCAATAGGCTTTCGCTTTTTGAGCTTCGAGTCTGCAAAGCATAAATTGATGAGCGCTTGTTCACCAGTACAACGAACTGACGTGACCCACCCTCAGTTTGAGTATTTTCTGCCTGCTTTTGGGCAGTTTCGACCAATAGCCGCCATCTCCGTTCCAAGTTCGATGCCATGTCCTTGATCGCTGCACATTTGGGCAACACAGAAATCAAACAAGAGTTAGATACATGTAATTTTCGTTGACTCAAGCAAGTAGTAATAATACGACAGACACGCAAACTTTGGTTGCAAGGCCGAGATCGTACACGGGTCGCGAAGTCTCTCACGGAGACCGCATGAGTGGATATTTGTGAAACCGAACGCTCACCTGGAGCTGGAGGCTCCTTGACTAACTTGACGATGAGCTTGCCTAGCTTCGAGGACTTGAGTGACTCGACCGACAGTGGTAACCTGTCAATGATCTTTGCACAGTATTAGAGGCGACTTGCAGCCTTGAATGTGTAACATACGTGAAGTAACGGCATTACGGTCTCAACCAACGGGGTATCAGACTTGGCGGTAGCAGCAGCTTTTAGCCATTCCCGAGTAATGTCCATCGCAGTACTATTTTCGGACCACGCCCGAAAGTAGTGATTGCCGGCGTTATCCCGGATCTTGGTGAGGATTTCCATCCGTAGCGTGGGTTCGACCTCCTCAGAACCAAAGTCGTCGATGAGATTAACAAGGTTGTTGATAGCACGCGCACCGCCGAACGCGTTGGGCTGCAAAAGAGGTCTGACATCAGTGACGAAACTATCTTTTCGAGCCTGAATGTTTATCGTCGGTGGTTGTGCGGGAGTAGCAGTAATGGAGGTCCCTGTCGTTGCTGTGGAAGTTGAAGGCGTAGATGGTGATTGTGCATAGAAAGAAGACAGTTGGCCCATCATTGTAGAAGTAGGTGAATGAAGAACGTGGGGCGAAAGAGTGCCTTGAGACTGTGATGTGGGTTGATGCTGAGTTAAATGCGTAGAATAAAAATGCGCAGGAAGAACATAGGCAGGATTAATCGATAAAGTAGGATGCTGATATTGATATGGATGTCGTGGTTGGGATTGGGGAGTGGATTGAGCTACATGAGTTGGAGACTGCGTATATTGTCGCGGGGGTTCCGATCCAGATCCGTTCATGGTAGTCAATGCGGGGCTGCAACAAAAGTTAGTAAAATTGGAGAGCATACGAAAGAGATGCAACGCACTCGATCATCATTGGTTGCTGGGTTTGTGCGGGAGGCGATTGATGCTGAGAGGAGGACTGTTGAGAGGAAGTCGTAGAAGTAGAAGTTGCACCATTCAGCGTAGAATAATTTGACAAGGGTAGATGAGTTTGTGGGTTAGTCCAGGCCGACATCGAACCATAAGGTACGGCATTGTATGGACCGGGAACAGAGGGCAAGTAGAATGGATTGAATGGACCGCCATAGTACGCAGGTGGTTGGGAAATCGATGAAGAGGTTGAAGGTCCTAATAACCATTATTTAAACATTTTTCACAAGGGCGCTCAAGAGCGTGTTTGGAGCACGGGCGCTTATGAAGAGATGCTTACCCGCAAGGTCGCCTATTGTATAGTCGCTCAAATCGAGACTTGGCTGCTGCGCATTTGTTCCAGGAGGACCTCCTTGTCCATTTGTGGGGGACGACTGTTCTTTCCAGTCGTCGGTGGATGGAGTACCTCCAGTTAAATTCTGGGCCCAGTTTTGCGCATTCGAATACAAATCCATAAGGACTGTTTTCTTCTTTTTCTGCTGCTTCGTTCTCAAGCGTTATTGGGGCAACACTAAACGGCTTATTTCTGTGCAACGAGACGCAGGAAAAGCAGGAAAGAAATGTAAACGGTATACAAGCCTTCTATCACCTTTTTTTTGCAGTGCGTTCTACGGGCCTCAACTGCCTGAGAGACCTGGCTCAGTTGAGGGTGCGAGTGTCAGGCTTCGTCGCCACTGCGAACAACCCACATGATCTTGTTTTTTAAATCTCCGATTTAATAATCAGGTGTTACCTATTCGGCAACTCGGCATAATTGGACATCGTGTTAACGTTGGTTGTTCGTTATCATTAACGTTGTCTACGCTAGTCATCTAGAATGTCCAACTCAATGGAGGCTACTCGATATCACAACTTCTCTCACACGTGTAACCCAGAAGTCTTATCATTAGACCACGGGTCGCCATCCGAGCTATACATTTCAAGTCTTACACAGGTTTGCGCTTAACTTACCTAGTGTTATCACTAGCTTACCTGATTTCCTATTAGTTGCAATTGTTTCAATAGGATTAACCCTAATAGTCGTCAACAAACAAAAGTTTATAATTGCGTACAAGCATCAACAAAGTTGATTTTTCACATTTGAATCCTTCCCTTGTCTTTTTCTCACTACCCTCTTTTTCTAATCATTATGCCACCCAAAGAGCCAAAGGAAGAACTTGACCTTGATGAGAAGAAGGCTCAGGTCAGTGCTCTCCCATACTAATCTTCCCATCGTCGCGTCTGCTCATTCTTAACGCGTTCTCCTATCTAGCTCGCGATCAAGTTCAATAATGCCGCGCGTCAGTTCAGTGCTCTTGCCGAAGTTCTTTCCAAGGCCGTCACCGAAGTACCTATCGATGAACCGACTGTTAATAGTCTCACCGAACTTCTGAACGCGGCAATCGCGAAACCGTCGCGTAAGCGCAAGCTCGTCGCGCTTGACATCGGTGAGGATGGTCTCCCCAGAAAGAAGAAGCGTGAAAAGAGAATCAAGGATCCAAATGCACCAAAGGGTCCTGCCTCCGCATACATCCTCTTCCAGAATGACATTCGCTCCGCGTACAAGAAGGAACATCCAGACATGTCCAACAAGGAGCTGCTGAGACTCATCGGTGACCAGTGGAAGACGTTAGCCGAAGACAAGAAAGATGTACGTGCTTGTCAAGTGTATGCCCGTGATCATCGCTCATCCGTACCATCAGTTTTACCGTGATCAGCATGGCAGGGCCAAGAAGAAGCACGAAGTTGACCTTGCCGCTTATAACGCCCAAAATCCCGACCACGTTCCTGCGGAGGCCAAGGACAGCGGGAAGAAGAAGAAGAAAGAAGAGGCATCAGAACCTCCCGCAACGAAGGAGGTTGCGAAGGCTGCTACTAAGACCACCAAGAAGGCTGCCGCTCCCGTACGCTCTTTTGTATCAATTCTGACTTTTACTGACGTTACTGATCAGAAGGCTGGCAAGGTGATTCCGAAATCTAAAGAGGTTGTTGAAAGCTCGGGTTCAGAGGCAGAGGATGCGTCGGAAGTAGAAGCCTCAGATGCAGAGTCATCAGACGATGAACCGGCCCCGAAACCCAAAGCTAAGGCGACTACAGATGAAGACTCTGAATCTGGTTCTGAGGTCGATACCGAATCTTCTGAGGAAGAAGCTCCTCCGCCGCCTCCTCAAAAGAAGTCCAGAAAATAATGAAAGATTTATCAACTCCCTTCTGTGATTGGATTCTATTGTTGACACGTTGGCTATCTTCGCTCTTCTTCGTATGATACATATACTCCACTATTTTATCGTCAGCAAGCATATGGCTATTGATTCTTTTGAATACTATACATACTATTCTTCAGGCCGTTGGTCTGATGTAGGGCTTACGTATACTGCGTATTATAAGCACAGCAATCCTGTGCCCGCAATTCATGTGTCACCTATTATGCGTGACTGTCAGACGTGTGGCCAGCCAGCTGGACCTATATAAGCAGCAACCCACAATCCTGCCAACGCCATCACTTCGTTTCAACTTTCTATACCATGTCCTCTCCTCCCCCAAATCCTGATTCAAGGTCTCTTCCGAGGGGCTGGCTCGCGCAATATAACTGGGAGTATGTACAATCTGATAATTCCACGAAGCGCTCCTGATCATTGTAATCTATAGATACAAAGCGTGGTATGCTGCACGTTCCCGCCAGGCTCCTTGACACCTTATTAAGTTTCTACAACGCAGGTTTTATGTGAATGAGATGGAACAACCTCCCCGATCATCTTGGGAGCATCCCCTAGGCCCGCCCCAGTATACTCCTCCCCCCGGCCCTCCCCCTCCCAATCGTGATTTCAACCGCTCTCCTTATGATGGTGGCTACAACCAGGGTCCCACTCCGGGTGGCTACGGTGGTTACGGTGGTGGCTACGGTGGTGGGTATGGTGGCAATCCGCCCCCTGCTGGGTATGGCGGCAATCCGCCCCCTGCTGGGTACCAGGGCTACCCACCTGCAGGAGACAGAGGTAAGAGTACAGGAATTGTTCGTGTTAAATTGTGGATGTCAAACCATTTCGGCAGGCTTCTTTGGCAGGACGTCTTCTCAGCCCCAGCAACCCGTTTATGTGCAGCAGCAGCAGGCTCCGCCGAGGAAGAGCGGACCAGGGATGGGCACTGCTCTGTTGGCTGGTAAGTTTTTGTCTGCTGTGCGATACCGGCAAGACTAATGCCCGAATCAGGCGGTGCTGGTCTAGTGGGCGGAGCCCTCCTCATGGATGCCTTTGAGGACCATGAAGATAATGAAAGAGACCAGGCCTATGACCAAGGTAAGTCACTTTGCTCGTGTTCCCATGGATGTAGCTAAACATCCGGCAGGGTATGACAATGGCTACGACAACGGTTATGACAATGGCGACAATGGCGGAGGCGGAGGAGACTGGTAAACTACATCCCTGGTTCGGTATCGCAAATGCATGGTTCTGGGTTCTGGCGCCTAGTGTGGTGGATTTGTGTGTGTATATAGTACTCTCAAGGCTTGGATTTATGCAATGGAACTTGTGGCACAATATGAGCGCCTGACTATGCGGCGTCTGCGTGTGACGTATACTCCCATATGGCGTCTATTTTCAAATACATTGTCTAGCCACACTATAGCGTACTGTGAACCCAAGAACGGTGAATTTTAGCTGCGACATCACCTGTTCCACCCGCTTGTAAAGTGCGAATCACTGAGTATGGTACCAGTCACCAAATTAGCTATTGGACCAGATGGCGATAGTCTCCCCTAGCCAGACCTGTCGAAGGAAGGTAGTCCGACTTCCTTCGTGTTAGGAGGATGGCGAAACCCAAATTCCGCTCTTTCGGAGTGCGTAAGGTAACAGAGTATTGCTTCTTGATTGCTTCTATTACGACCAGAGCTGCTTAGCACTCCACACAGATGCTCACTTCAAGTTGCGCCAGCCATCGGGAGTGCTCGAGGTAAGTGTAGTCACGGTTACGGCGAGCCAGGGACGTAATAGAAGTCTTTGCCGTGCGTGCGAGATGGCAGGAATGGCCCTTTACTGCTGTCCACTGGAGTACATAGTACTGGCAGTCATCGTCGTTCGAATAAAGAAGCTCCCGGAGGGTTTCGGATACTACGAGAGAGAGCGATAATGGGTTGATCAACCCATGCGGTGCTTGGCTAGCCTTGTGGCTTCCTTGGCGCATGTTAACGTTGGTTCATCAGGCCATCAGTCACAGCCTTGATTGACAGACAAGCCTAGACAAGGGCCCGTTATATTCGTGGGTACCTGGCTGTACCTTGCACGAGCATGATAAAGTATGATTGATGTATTCTTGTTTGTGATCCTGCAGTTTTAATCGTTTCCCACTAATGAGTTTTTATGCTGGTGTTGTGCCCGCAGACGGCCTCTCTGCACAGGCTGGCGTAAATTGGTGAGTAAATTGAAAGAATTCTTAGCGGTGGTTTCTAAGTATCTCAATTCATGATCAAGGTCACCTCACCAACAGACAATTACAACACAGTCTCCGCCGACTAGTGCTAGGGCTATGTCTGCATCAGCGTCTAATTCCACCACTTATGCAGCACCAGTCACTCCTGCGCAAGCATATGCGCGCTCTGTTGTCTCTGGGCAACCTGTTCTGCACTACACCATCGAGCGACAGCAGCCAGGGAAAACGCCTGGTCAACAGCCGGCGCCGCTTTTGCAGTCTCCAGCTGGCGCTTCTGCGTCTACACGCGGTCAATCATATGCCCAGCGCCTGTATGCCAGCTCGTTAGGCAAGCAGCCCCAGGCGCAGACCACGCTGCAGACCAGCAACAGGCGGTTTTCTTCTGGACGTGGAGAATCTCCAGACAACCGAGTTCCAGCTGGCCCACGGCCTCCTCATGGTGCAAGAGCATCTCTTATGCTGAACACCGCTCACAACACCGCTCCTCAAACCGTTTCTGCCCTTGATTTCTACCATAGCAGTGTCTCAAAGCTAGAATTTCAGTCACCGGTACCTGACCGAGGCACCAGTTCCCCACGAGGTCGACGCCCTCAGTCAGCAAGTTCTGCTTCGAGCACCTCCGTGGCGCATTCCTCGGTTCCTATTCAGGCACCCTATGGCCTGCAAGGACCCGGCAGGCATGGCCCAGCTCCAGTGGAACTCTCCAATGTACCTCCCCCATCGCCAGCTGGTGACCTTCAATGGTTAAGTCAGGCGGAGTCGCACAGTAGGAGCCCACCCAGCACAACACCTGTGATACCAAGCAATGCCATAGTTTCACCTGTTCTACCGGAGACACCCTCATGGGAGTTTAGCCCATACTCGGAGGATCACGCAGGAGATTCAGCTCAAGTGGCTGTGATCTCTTCTAGCCCCGAGTCCGCGACTCAAGAAAGTCATCCTTTGCCTGCACCTGTACGGGCTGAGAGTCTTGATATCGTCGGTTCCGAAGAAGTACCGTTATATTCCCTTGTTGACGACGAACCTCCTCCCCCAGACTTCGACGAGTCCATTGGCAGCGTGACCACGGCGAGCGTGTATCACACTGAAGCACCCATAGTGCTAGCACCCCCTGATGTACATTCGCCTACATCGCATGAGTTTGATGCTGTATCTGGGACCGTACCTTCAGCAAGTGCAGATACTCCACGAATCGTCGAGGCCCCTTGCACACTTTCTCCAAAACCTCTTTCGGGATCACCGCGAACCTCGCTGGCTATGCCAGAAGTACAGCCGTACTCTCTGGGGAAAGCGCCTGTGGATGTCAAGGAGAACTCGTACGGTTACTCTGCAGAGGACTCAATACCTAGGTTCTCTGAGAAGCCACAATCGTTCCCGTCTGTGGAAGCTTCATCGTCATCTCGAACACTATCCGAAGGGGTGCCTTCATACAGGCAACCTACGCATAACGCCACTCCTCAGGACATCTCTCCCGTTTCCCCAGCGGTCTCCACACGCAATGACACCTCTGCGAAGGCTTCTTCTACAGCACCTCTGCCCGCTCTTCCACCGAGACGCTCTGTAGTTTCTACACCAGTGCCTATCACAACTTCCGCACCATCCATGATGCCTCCTCTCCCTCATCCATTAAGCCCAAGGGCGTCAGCTATGAACCCGGTTGAAGTTCTGCCAGTGCCTCTTACGATGCCTCCGCCACCTCCTCATCCATTAAACCAAAGGGTGTCAGCTGTGAGCCCGGTCGAAGTTCGACCAGTGCCTCTTCGACCTGGTAGCGGCCGCCAACCATCCAACCCACCTCTTCCTTCAAGAGTCAGGGCAGAGCCAACATTCCCTCCTTCATCAGCGAGTATCCCACCCTTTATCGCCGCTTCTGCTGAAACAACCTCGCAGATGTATCATGCAGCTTCCCCTTCTCCGCCTCTTCCTTCGCCTCCCTCCACCCAGCACTCTCGAGGCCCGTCGGTACTCTCCTCGTCATCAACCAGTAGTCGTCCTGCAGTGTTCAGACCCCAGCTATCTCCGGGTGTCTCCCCTACACTGCAAGGACAGGTTCCTCACCAATCACCTCGTCAGAGCTTCCAGCGTCCTGCAGAGTTCAGACCCCAGCTATCTCCGACTGTGTCCCCTACAATGCATGGATACGCACAGGTTCCTTACCAGTCACCGGGTCAAAGCTTCCAGCCACAGACCTCGCCGCCGCCCCCACCGCAACAACCAAGGGCACAAAATGTACCTGCTCAACCGGTTCAATCTAGCAGGGGACTTGCAAATATCGCGGCAGGTATAGCAGGGCGCGCTTTTGGTGTCCCTGCTCAACCGGCACAGTCTAGCAGGGGATTTGGAACAAATATCGTGGCAGGAATAGCAGGGGGCGCTCTTGGTCTGCTCGGTGGGGCTGTGCTCGCTGAGACACTAGGCGATGGCGATATTGTCGATAATATCACTGGAAATATGGATGGGATGACGTTTGGGGACCCTACAGAGGGTCTGTTTGATCCCAATATGGGCACTGGTGATATGCTAGGGGGTGGATTCGACCCTACGGCGAACTATGGAGGAGATCAGACGTTTGTCGGGGATTCCTTCGACCCTGCGGCAAACTATGGAGGAGATCAGACGTTTGTCGGGGACTCCTTCGACCCTGCGGCAAACTATGGAGGAGATCAGACGTTTGTCGGGGACTCCTTCGACCCTGCGGCAAACTATGGAGGAGATCAGACGTTTGTCGGGGACTCGTTCAACCCTACGGCGAACTATGGAGGAGACCAGACGTTCGTCGGGGACTCCTTCGGCCCAACATACGACATGGCTGATCAGACCATGGGGGATGGGGTAGACCCCAGCCAATTTCAAGGGCAGGCACCATATTATGTGTCGGAACAGTTCCAAGAGACTCAGGAAATCACTATCACGCAGACTTTTGATGAATCCCAGTCAGAACAGCAGCCAAATGACCAGAGCAGTGGCACGCACTATATGCATGATGCAGGGCGGATCCTGCAAGCCGCTTACAAGAGGTATAACGCTACTCAGCAGCAGAATGGTGCAGCCCAGGGTTCTCAAGGTTCACAGACAACGGCTCTGCTGCAACAAACTCCACATCCTAGTCGCCCACCTAATTCGCCGCCGGTTGGACACGCACCGACGTCCTCCGCTGGCATGTATCCAGGAGCACAGACCAGTTCCGCATCGGTCCCTTTCCATGGAACATCTTTCCCCCACTCCACCGCATCAGGCTACCCCAGCCCGATCCAACAACATGGACAATCCACGCACCTCATGGCACAACACCACCCATCTGTCAATCCTGCTTCTCAGCAGGGCACGCATCCTCTTTCTCACCATCACACCTCCCCGCAACACCACCCGTCTGTCAATCCTGCTTCTCAGCAGGGCACACATCCACTTTCTCACCATCACACGTCCCCACAAAGCTCTCACACCCAGAGCCCGTATATGAATCATGTTACTTACCCCTCCTTCGGGACCGCCACTCATACCATGAGTTCGCAGGGTCCGCCAATACCAGCCCAGTATGCCGTGAACCACGGTGGCTCACCTCACGGCATCGCTACTCACCATTATTCGCCCCAATCCCAGGCGGATGGGCGGTACTCCGTCCATCCTTCACAATACCTTGCTCAGGGACACCCACAACAGAGTCCCACTGCTCAACAGCCTCCGAGTGCTGGTGCTGGCCTTAACAAAACCATGCTTGCAAAACAATTCGTCAAGGGCGCGTTGATGGCTGGCGGTGTTCTCGCAAAGTATAACCGCCTGACCGGAGGGAATGGATTTGTAGGGAATGGGAATGATGGAGAATACTCATAATGCACAATGGCTAGCCCTTTAATTATCAATCGCATGCGATTCGTGAATTCTACGTTGATTCTATGGTAGTGACTATATTTGCTAGTCTATATATATCATGCAGTGGTTTTCAATCTTGTTTAACAGCTTCTCGCCCGTTTGATTGTAACATTTTCTCTCTTGGACACCAGTCACTTCCTACACACCCTTCAGTAACAAAATTCAGATCAGCTTCGGCTTCGGGTGTCTCGGGAACGTCCTCATCGCCTGCATCAATGTCAAGAAAAGAACCCCAGACTGGATCTTTTAGCACCAGGTGGAAAGCTGAGTCGCTGGGATCAGTTCAATTGGGCCTTCGTCCAATCCATCATGGACTTGAAGGATACCTTATTAACCTGGTCCCACTGCGGAGTCACCGTTACCCTGTCTTGCACGGGAACGATTGAAATTTGAACGACTACTAGTACTACGGGGAAGGTTGCAAATTTGTGTATGTTATGTGTCACCAAATTGCATTCCGTATCCATGTACCCTCCCAGTACTCCTTGGGGTGATTACAGCAGGCAAGAGATGTAGTGCAGAGCAACGGGATCCAGGCTGTTGTCGCAACTTTGTGAGTATGGACTTTGAAGTTGTGCTCTTCTACTCGCCGAATCCCGATCGTACATCCTCAGGTCCGTGTCTTGTTCTCCTCCTCGCGGTCCCACACACAATAAACGATGCACAGCGATGCACTCGGTGTCGAAATCATTAAGAAAAAACACGATCCGCGGGAACACTTGCAACACAGAATTCATGTGGACACACCTTCAAGGCAAAGTCCACAAGGATCAGCACTCCAAGCCGTACAATCACGGCTCGCTGCTCTATCATACGCCACCTCCCCGCGAGGGCACCAATGACTCCGCGGTGCGGGCGGCAGTCCAACTAGGCGACAATGCTAATGTCAAATTGTAATTAGTGTTCTCCATCATATGCATGTAGGTTTTGCCTGTTCTGCAGTAGATCTTGGGAAGGAAGCTCAAAATTTTACAGTTTACTCCCGCTTACTATTTATGCATTCGTCAAGCCTGAGCTCTATGCAGTCTCATCACCAGCCAGAGCCGCCTGATATTGATAGTGGGATTTAACGTCAGAAAAATTACCCACCCGCACTCATCACCGTCGTGTAAGGCGGCTGGGTCACGAGTCTAAGTTCTACGTAGCGGACGGCCCGAACATGTGGGAGAGATCAGCGGATGACCGAGGGTGGTCCTCCAAGAAGCGTTCTCCACGATCAGAATGACCCTACTAGCCAATGCAAGTATGACCTCACCTGATCCACACGATTGGCGGAATCATGTCTCGTGCCAGTGATCGCTCTTGAATTTCTCAAGGGTATCCTCGAATCCAACGCTTCATGCGGCTAATGTTGACTCGGACCCCCGCTCTCGCAAGGTTTATAATGCCACATACGTCAGGTTGCGTTGTTTCATCACCCTGGTCAAATATGTTTATCACTGCGCGATCTATGCGATTGAAACTGTCTATGAAAATCAATTTATTGGCCGTGTCGCAGCTTCTGCTTGCGCTAGAAGCGTCATCCTCTCCGACAACCACCGGATCTGCATCCATCATCAACTTGGGTTATGCCCAGTACCAGGGATCAGTTGACACAGTGACAAACATTACCAGCTTCCTTGGAATACGGTATGCAGCCCCTCCAGTCGGTGCGTCCAGTCTTGTGTATTGTATACAATCTCAGCTCACACACCAAGTACATAGGCGACTTGAGATGGGCAGCTCCGCAGCCTCCACCAACCGTCTCTGAGGTTCAACAAGCTACCGCGCAACCGAATTTATGTTATCAAGCACCCGTAGGCAACTCTTCGACGAATCCTTTTGAAAACACCTATATGATGAAAAGAGCTGTCAGTCAGTCGGAAGACTGTTTATTCTTGAAGTAAGCCCTGCCATGGAACGATGATGTTGTCATTGACAATTGGTGGTTACATCCTGTAGTGTATACACTCCTGGAAGTGAAGTGGTGGCCACTTCGTCAGGAGGGCTCCCAGTTGTCGTTTGGATTCACGGAGGAGGGTCAGTGGCATGTACAATGGTCCTCTTTCGATGAAACAATTTTGGTACAGGTATATTGCAGGAGCTGCAAGCTTATTCAATGGGGCAGATCTAATTGTGGAATCGAATCACGGTGTCATTACTGTCTTAGTCCAGTACCGCCTCGGACTATTTGGTATGCCTCACTGCTTCCTCTGGTTTTCAAAATGTATACTAAAGTGTATATTCTGCCGATTAGGTTTCCTTCCTGGAGAAGCGGTCAAAGAAGGGGGTGCGCTCAATGCCGGACTACGTACGTGATTATCATGGATTATGGTCTGACTGTCCTTCAGACTCAACTGAACTTAATATTCCAAGTCGACCAGAATTACGCGTTACAGTGGGTACAGGCCTACGTGAACAGAAATCTTTACTTGTGTGTTATACCTCAGCTGATGGGAAGCTTACCCGTATAGATAAGTGACTTCGGTGGCGACCCCATGAAGGTCACGATTTGGGGAGAGTCTGCTGGTGAGCTGCGCTAGGTACTCTTCGTCATCGTGATCTTTGTTTACCACTCGTCGTTTCAGGTGCCGGTTCCGTGCTACAGCATCTTGTTGCTCATGGAGGAAACACGCAGCCTCCGCTCTTCAGTGCTGCCATGACGAGTTCCACGTTCTTGCCATCCCAATACAACTATAATGATCGAATTCCGGAGGTGATTCTTGTTCATGAGGTTGATATCTGCAGAGTCCTGAACGCCACTACCAGATGCTGTATAGTGAGGTCGTCGATGGAACGAAGCAAGTACTTTCAAAGGTTACATGTGGCCATTCCCGATCTGATCCCTCAACTCACAGCTGTACCTCAAGTTTGGATACCCTCTCTTGTTTGCGCGCTGCAGACGTCAATATGCTGCAAACATTGAATTATAACATCAACGTAGACGGCTTCTTTGGCGTGTTCGTATTCGTCGCTGTTGTTGATGGCACATTCATCTTGGAGAGGCCTACCGTGACGATCAGCAAGGGTCGTCTGAATGGCGTATGATCTATAAATGCATCTATCTCACAGTGAAACTCAGGCCCTTTTGTCTTAGAACTATCTTCTTGCCATCACCAATTCGCATGAGGGGAACATCTTCGTGGACCAATCGACGACATCGGATGTCGCAGATTATGTCAAGACACTGTTCCCCAACTTTGGTTCTGCTCAGGCTGCTGGAGCAGTGACGATGTACCAGAACCAGGGAAGTAACGTTAATCAGGCAAATCTTGTGATGGGTGAATGTACGTATGTCTTTCAAGAAATTCATCACTTGCCCTGATTTCATGAGTCAATTCAGCAATATTCGTTTGCCCTACTTATTATCTCCTCAAAGCATTCGGACAACGGGCTTGGAAGGTAAGCTCGAGGCAAGGCGCAATTTATGTATACTCAACAAAAGCAGGGCGAGTTTGCAATTTCAGCTGGCCTGCATGGAAGTGATATTGCATACTATTTCACTTCGTATCAGTAAGTTGAAGCGATGGGTCAACTCTTACTCTAATTGTATACTGTTTCAGGGGTGGTCCTCCATACAACAATTCCCAGTTCATCACTGCGTTCTCGAATTCATTCATGGCTATGGTCATGTCCAACACTCCCGACGACAGATACTCCCCAGGGGATATCACACCTTCCTGGAAATCTTGGCGACATGGTTCCACAGAGATGATGTTCAATGAGACATCCGTAGGAGTCCCTGACGTTTACACTTTCAAGACCGATATGGGATTGCTCGAGCGTTGCACGTGAGTAATGTACCATACTTGTGATAAACTAAGGTGCTGAGCTAAAGACATGTAGCTATTGGCGAAACGTGTCGGCGTATTCGGCGCAATGAATGGAATTCGAGGTCTGGTCCTGTGTTAACTTTGCTAAGTAGTAAGTAGTGCGACACGTTTGTCATCCATATATGTTCGACCCCCGGTCCAACCCGGCCGGTCACAAAGGTTCCTTGACGTAGACGACTTTCGTTTCATGAGTTGGCAATGACTACCGGTAAGACAATACTTAGTGGCCTCTGGTGGTGCCGGATCTTCTGGCCGAGTACATCGACTCAGCGCTTCACTGCCTTCCCAAGAAGACCATCCCGCAACGGAGAGGTCTAGCTCTTTGCTCTGAGTAGGTGCTGCGGTTGATCGAGACACTCAATTAGCTGGCTGCGCGGTACAGCCGGCCACGGATGTTCAAGTTGGTGAACAACGCGGCCAAACTGACCCAATGATTGCGCCGCAGCGTTTTCGGGGACGATCGAGCTGCAACCACCGTCAAGCAGCCAAGTTCTGCCCTGATAGATCACACCCTCTCTGTCCATATCCAACTGTTTGTTCAAATCACTGTTAGCGCTACAAGTATTAGACACAGGAACCTGCCTAACACCCTGGCACAGTCCAGCCTTACCGCCAACAACTCCTCATACCTTGTTTCGTCTCTGTATTACAATCATCAGCGACGAATTCCAATTGTTGTACTATAGACACCCCACTGCATAATCTCCAACTGTGAGTGGGTGGGAGAGACTGAGCAACACTGAGCGCATACACTTCATGACGTCATCTCATCCCTCCATAGGATCTCCTGTATATCACGCTCAAGGCGACGAGGGAAGGAAATGGCTGTAATGAGGCGGCGTCCATAGTTAACCTTGTATTCGGTGTGAGCATCGATGAAGTAAAGGTAGGCAGAAGAGGAGAATAGGTTGAGATAAAGGTGTTCTCCCGGCTCCTAATCGCGAATAGCTTTAAAATTTAGCTCCAACTTCCGAAGAGTCGGTGACGCGGGTTCCATTTGGATTCAAGAACTCCAGGGTGGGGAGAAGGCTTTTGCGTAAATATGTGATTCTGCCACCGCCTACGAGTCCATCGGAAACGGCGAACTTTGTTGTTGCATCTAGACATTGGTTATGAATCTGACAGAACCATGTCATGTGGCTAGGAAAGGACTATATCTTCTGAGTTCGAAAACTCGCACTTGTGACACGTTTACCTGCAGCTCCATTGTTTCCGAGTACTGACGCAAATCTTAGCCACTGGCCTGAAACCAGGCTGCCCTTGTTTACTGATACAACGTGCAAGTTTGGGAGACAGGGGGATTTGGCCCACATTACAAGTTTTTGCACTGGTGCTCGTTGTCGGATAGCTTCAAGTTCAAGAAGAAGCCTGCCATAGGTGAGAGCTCAAGTTTTTGTTATGGCCCGTGTGTACGCGCTTGTGGCTGCAATACACGTTACCACGTGACACTACCGAATTGAGCGAAAGACCAATAAATTGAGTTAAGGTTTCCCGCGAATTGCCCGCGCGTCTCGCCGAGGTTTTTTGCTCGGTCGCGACGGAAATGCCCTTTGTTTCTGTTCTCCCACCTTAGCACTGCTATAATGGTCTTCACGAGAAGCAATGGCGCCCGTAGTGTTCGCACACCCGCAACCACGACTACAGGCACTCCAAGCACATCTGTGTCTCCCCTGCTTAGTGGCGAAAATTCTGCGGTACCTGAAACCCCTGACACCTCCGACGTCGGTGAGGATCCAGTGGTCACGAAAGTCGCAACGAGATCACTTGCAGCAGGCCTTATGAATACACGGAAGCGCCCTACAGAAGACGCAGACGAAGACGAAGACTTCGCAGCTAGACCGGTCGCGACTAAACGGAGAGTGATTCAAAAGGCTTTTTTTGTTGAGATACCCGTTAAGAATTCGACCTTGAGCTCAAAGGCGAGAACGAAGTCTTTAGTTCCACCCAGCCGCATACTAAGCACTATCAATGTACAGCAACAAGCAGCACCTGTCAAAGGCAAAGGGCGACTTGCTACCTCCAATGACCAGCTTCCCTCAGAGGATGAGGACCTCTCCAACGATTCGGAGTATAACGAGTCGGATGATGATGTCCCTCTCCCCTCAAAGAACGTGGAACTATTCTCTGACGTCATCTCGGGTTCTGAGGGACACGAGTCAGAAGGTGACGAAGAATTGATGGTTGCTGCTGCCATTGAGTTGTCCCGTGAAACAGCACGGCTCGCTGCTCAAGAATCCTCGGGAGTCGGTTCTTCCTCTAGAACCATTGTCAATGTTGCGTCACCAAGCCTCAAGATTACCAAGAAGGCTGCTGCCGCTGAACATCGCCTTACGCAGTCCAGTAGCAAGGCCAAAGTCAAGGGAAAAGGAAAAGATCGTTCTGCAGGCAGTGAGGATGGGGATTTCATGCTCGCAGACAGCGAGTCAGCGCTATCGGCCTTGAGCTCAAGCGAAGAGGAAGTCCCAGTCTCCAAGGGCAAAGGAAAAGCCACGAAGAAGGGTAAGATAAAGTTTATCGACACCGAACCCATGACTTGGGTAGAGCGGGCTCAGCGGCGCCGTCTGCAAGCAGCCGAAAGGAGGGCCAACAAGTCAGAGGAATACGCATTAATGCAAGAGCTTGGCCGAAAGTTGACTTGGGTACGATGGCCTTTTCCTGCTGGAACGTTTACCCTAATCGTCAGCGCAGGCTGAGAAATCTTCTTTGGCACTAAAGAAGCATCACCCTGAGCTCAAGGACGTCTGGGGTGATATTGAGTCCAGCATCCCCATCGTTGTACCGGAGAGAGCTGAACAGCCTGCTGGTTTGAAGGTCACGTTGCTTCCGTTTCAGCGGGAATCACTCTCCTGGATGCGTAAACAGGAGAAGGGGCTCTGGCATGGCGGCATGCTAGCCGACGAGATGGGGTATGTTTCTTCAACTTTCAGTGTACACATAGTTGAGTGCGCTCCTTACAGCATGGGTAAGACTATTCAAATGATATCCCTCTTTGTGTCGGACTTGAAGCGTCCGAACCTTGTCGTTGCGTATGTTTCCACTGTTTAGTTGTGTTGTCGTGTCATAATCACATGCTACACAGGCCAACTGTTGCTATAATGCAATGGCGCAACGAGATCAACACTCACACAGAGGGGATGAATGTCTTGGTATGGCATGGCGCGTCTCGTCTCAACAACCCCAAGGAACTGGAGAAATACGACGTTGTTAGTTCCAGCTTCAAATCCTCTATGTCTCTGTCTTAATGCAACCAGGTGCTTACTACTTACGCTGTGATGGAAAGTTGCTTCAGGAAGCAGCAGAGTGGCTTTAAGCGGAAGGGGCTTATCGTGAAGGAACCGTCGCCTCTTCACCAGATTAAATGGAACCGGATCATTGTACGATCAGCTTATTTTTACAACTTTACCATTGGTGATCATTTTCTGACAGCTTGACGAAGCGCACAACATCAAAGAACGCCAAACCAATACTGCCAAGGCATCTTTTGAGCTTGAGAGCAATTACAAATGGTGCCTATCCGGAACGCCCCTGCAGAATCGTGTCGGAGAGCTATACAGTCTTGTTCGTTTCCTCGGGGGTGATCCATTCTCTTTTTATTTCTGTGCGTCGCGCGTTTCTGCATTCGTCTTTTGAGTTATTGACCTGGTCATCGTAACAGGTAAGAAATGTGATTGCAAATCGCTTCATTGGAGGTTTACAGATAAAAAGCATTGTGACGGTAGGATTCCGTGTTCCTACTCCAAACGCTCATTTTATATTTTACAACAGACTGTGGTCACAGCCCAATGCAACATGTAAGTCACCATCACAATTTGCAAACTTTGCTAATTAGTGTCATTTAGACCTGTTTCTGGAATAACGAGATCTTGACACCTATTCAGAAACATGGCATCGAAGGGCCAGGCAAGATTGCTTTTAAGAAGCTACGCATCCTTCTTGATCGAATGATGCTCCGTAGAACCAAGGTCGGACTCATCCTTTGATTCGTGTGCTTGAAAATGAATCGCTACGACAGATTCAACGAGCTGATGACTTGGATTTACCCCCTCGCATGGTTATCGTACGACGGGATTACTTCAGTCCTGAAGAAAAAGAGCTTTATCTTTCGCTCTTCTCAGACGCGAAACGCCAGTTCAGCACCTACGTTGACTCTGGAACGGTTTTGAACAGTGAAGTCACTTTTACGGAAAATTGGATCTAATTGTTAACGCTATTCCATCAGACTATTCCAACATCTTCAGTTTGTAAGCCCTTTGTGCTCTCACCTCATATGATTCTAAAGATCCTGTAGGCTGACTCGCATGAGGCAAATGGCTTGCCACCCAGACCTTGTGCTCCGCAGCAAGACTAATGGGACCCAGTTCTTGGGCTCTGACGAGGCTGGTGAAGCCACAATCTGTAGACTCTGCAGTGATGTTGCGGAGGATGCTATCAAGGCCAAATGCCACCATATCTTTGACCGCGAGTGCATGAAACAGTATTTAAGCACAGCTGGAGACATGACGGTTAGTTTTGTCCCTTATCAACGTTTTCTTGGGTTCTAAATTTCTCTCAGCCCGACTGTCCTGTTTGCCATCTTGCTCTTACTATCGACCTCGAGGCTCCGGCGCTCGAACTTGAAGCAAATATTCCTTCTGCTCGACAAGGAATCTTGGGGCGACTCAACATCGAGACTTGGCGGTCTTCCTCCAAGATCGAGGCGCTTGTCGAGGAACTCTCTAATCTTCGACTGCAAGACAACACGACTAAAAGTATCGTGTTCAGTCAGTTTGTCAACTTTTTGGATTTGATCGCCTTTAGGCTACAAAAGGCGGGCTTCTCGGTGCGCATGGTCCCAGGAGTTTTATTGAATCCTGACGCCAAAACCTTCTATAGATCTGTCGACTTGAAGGAACCATGAGCCCTCAAGCTCGCGATGCGACCATTCAGCACTTCAGTATGTCGGACCGTCATCTACCGCGGTTTTGTTTTCCTAAATTGTTTGCCCAGTGAACAATGTTGGTGTTACTGTATTTCTAGTCAGCTTGAAAGCTGGTGGAGTGGCATTGAACTTGACCGAAGCATCCCGAGTGTATCTCATGGACAGCTGGTGGAATCCTGCGGCAAGTTTGCGTCTGTACTTCTCTCATCCTCAGCTCACTCTTGCTATTCCAGGTTGAATATCGTACGCGAATTGATTCGTTGTACCTCTTACACTTGCTGATTTCCACTGTAGAAGCTATGGACCGCATTCACCGTCTCGGACAATACCGTCCTATTCAGGCCATCAAACTTGTCGTCGAAGACAGCATCGAAAGCCGCATCATCCAATTGCAGGAGAAGAAATCAGCAATGGTGGATGCCACACTGTCTACCGATGATTCCGTGAGTACTTGCGGCTAGCAGCCGAGACATTTATGAGTGCTTACTACGGCCTAGGCGATGGGACGACTGACACCAGACGATGTAAGTGCTGAAATTCTTTCTCTCGCATGACACATAACTAATTTCACTTGTGTAACCTAGTTGGGTTTCTTGTTCAGAGTGCGTCCACTTTTCTTGACTCGTCCGATTTCGCTGACCTTTTGTCTACCAACAGCTGTAGCTTATATTGTTTACGAACGTACTGTACAATACACACCCTGCCTTTTACCAGGCAGTAGAATCATATGCTGTCGTTTGATTCGTTTCTGATTCTACACGGAATATATCTGTTTCACGAGGACCCGCTAATTTTTTTTTTAGCAATTCTTGTTACAGATCTTGATG
>QFEX01001602.1:7342-23180 GCA_003316505.1 Suillus alpinus
CCGTGCAATGGCTGCCGCCGGGGCTGCGTCTTGGGAGCAAAAAGAGAAGCTTCTTGGCCAACGCACTTCTAACCCCAACCTGAATTATCGATACAATCAGGGTCAAAAAAGCAACATCCCTAATGTGCCATCCATTCCTTCGCAGTATCTTAATCAACAAAGCGGTCCAGCTCCCCGAATGGGGAGCTCCTTTGGCCAGGGACAGACACAAGGTGACAATAGCACCCAGTCTGCTCCTGGGTTCATCAACACTCCGGTTGACGTTCCGACTCTGATCGCTGGAAAGGGATATAATCCGCCCAATTTCGATATTCGCCCTGGTTTTGTACGTTCTCATTGTCTTCGGATATCACCACCTCAATTTAAAACACTGCCTAGGCTCGCTATTTTGTCATCAAGTCATATACAGAAGACGATGTTCACAAATCTCTGAAGTATGAGATATGGAGTTCTACTGATCCCGGAAACAAGAGACTTGACAAGGCCTTCAAAGAATGTGGTGGGAGGGGTCCCATCTACCTTTTCTTCAGTGTGAATGCTAGGCAAGTGATTTAGCAATTCAATGCCAACATATGCTCACCTTCACCCCTAGTGGACATTTCTGCGGAATGGCGGAAATGTTGACTCCAGTACGTATCCTTTGCTCCCAGACCTTCAAAGGTTCATATTACTCTTCCATGTAGGTGGACTACACAAGAAGCAGTACAGTATGGGCGTCCGACAAGTGGAAAGGTGTGTTCAAAGTGCGATGGATCTTTGTTCGTGATATTCCGAATGCCAATTTGAGGCACATCCGCTTGAAGTAAGTCACCTCGCGAACAGAAGGACTTGTTTACTGACTGTTCGGTTAGCAACACTCAAGAACGCAAGCCAGTGACAAACTCCCGAGACACTCAGGAGCTGTTACCTGAAGCTGGCCAAGAAATGCTCCGTATCTTCCACACCCACCCTGCGAGAACCTCCCTGTTGCAGGACTTTGCCTTTTACGAGGTGCGTAGTGGAGAGTTTGCATTTGGGTTGGTATTCATATCGCTATCAGCTTCAAGCGATGCAGAAGATGCAGGTGAATCAGCAGCAACAAGGGGGAACATCCGACGGTCCCACACCGCCATCGCAATCTCCTCCCCCACAACAGGCTATGTTCTCGATGAACATGGCGAACATGGCGAACATGGCGAACACTCCCGCTATGTACGGCGCAATGTCGCCGGCCATGGGTGGTGCTTTGTCTCCGCATTTGCTCTCCATGCAAATGGGGATGGGCATGATGAGCCCGCCCTTTGGTATGCAGCAGACTCAGGCCATGCACCAGAGTGTCATGCGTCACCCTAGCCCTGGTCCCCCTGGACAGAACTTCATGGGTATGGGCAGCGTGCCCTACTGAAGCTAGCGTCTTTACGATTTTATAACCTTTCCCTTTCCCTTTGCAGAGAAATGCGAAAAATATCTCGATCACTAACATTGGATATAGATTTCTATGTTTTGCGCCGAATGTACTTCCTATAGTGTGTATATCCGTCACCATGTTGAGTTTCTCCATCTTTCCATCTTTCCTGCTTTCTCTTTCTCGTTCAATTATGTAACCATAGCCTCTCTTGTCTCCCTTGTCGCACATTCACCAAGACCGGATATGCTGTCATCATCGCTACTTACACTGCAGCTGTACAACGGCCATGGACATGGGACTTTGAATGGACGTGGATATCCGCTTGTTCGCTACATTGTAACTGTTTTGCCTGCTATTCCCTATCTATGCTACACTGGTATTGCAGAAGTCGAGAATTTCATTGCTATTTCCCCCACATTACAATCTACTGTCCGTTTGCCTGCAATAGCTCATGCAACGCCTTGGCTAACATCAATGCGAAAGAGGGGTCGTTGATATCCACATCAAGCTCTTCCACTGGGCACTGCAAACCACTCCTCAGTGCGTCCAGCAGAGCACCATCCGCCTCAGCATTGCAAAACGGTCCGTTGGCTTTGCCGATACCGGAGAGACCTCGCAAGGGCAGGATAACGCGCGTCTTATTGGTAGGCGCTCCCTTCAGCTTTTCTACCATGATCTGACCGAGCTTTGAGCATTCCTCGCGGGAGGTGCGCATCAGAGTGACTGCTGAGTTGTGATGGTGGAACAGTCGCCCCTGGAACTGCTTCGGAATGGTGTCCGCTGGTCCGAAGTTTACCATATCCAAGGCTCCCACCGACACCACCTGAGGAATACCACACCTCGCTGCTGCCTCAAGGCGATGAGGACCAGCGGTGAGTACGCCACCTACTAGCTCGTCCGCAAGCTCAGTAGTGGTGATGTCGAGGACCCCAACAAAATAACCCTCGCGAATGAGTCTCTCCATTGCTAAGCCCCCAGCACCTGTGGCATGGAACGCGATTACAGAGTAACCCAGCTCCTCCAGCTTCTGGGTAGCTACCTGCACACATGGAGTAGTCAAGCCAAACATGCTGACTGCAATGGTCGGGCGTGATGACTTCAAATCCGCACGAATAAGAGAACGCTTCGCCATCCCTGATATGGCATCCGCTGCGTTTCCTAGGATGACTTCTAGTATTGGATTTATGCCGGCGACGTCGACAACAGAGTACATCATTGTGATATCTGTTTCACCCACATAGTGGGAAACGTTCCCCGACGCCATGGTGGACACCATCAGCTTAGGAAAACCGACGGGTAGGGCATCTCGGAACGCTTTTGTGCAAACGCTCGTATTACCCGAGCCTCCCGCCCCGATGACCCCTGCGATACTCTGAGTTGAGTGTAGACGTGCCAGAAGCTGCGTTAAGGCGATAGTGATAGTCTCCAGGGCTTCTCTGCGGGACGACGTATTATGGACAGTGGTTGCATGTTCCCTCAGCACATCTGAGCGGGGAATGTCAATGTCCCGCAAATCAGATGGATCATAAGATCCGATATCAATCAAGATAGCATCGCAGACAGCAGTTGACTGAATGGCACGCTTCAAGAAGAGAAGAACCTCTAACTTGGTGTCGCAGGTGCCTATAACTGCGACAGCGGGTGGTGTTGGCATCGTTGACGCAGACCAGGGTCTGGGAAACCTTGGCGCAACACGTTTGACGATATGGGCGCCGCCTCAGATTATGTCATATGTAGATGCGAGACGCCGTGAGCCTGTTCGTTTTGCCCGTGGAAAAATGCGGGGCACTATTTCCGCCAGTGGTCCATAATGACAGGGAAAACGACATCGAAGCGACAGCAGGTACTAAAGCGGCTGAGGGATAACATCAGCCAAGGGAGGGCGATTGTGGGCGGAGGTGCAGGTATTGGGCTGAGTGCAAAGACACAAGAGGCAGGAGGAATTGACCTCATTATCCTATACAACTCGGGTCGCTATCGGATGGCTGGTAGAGGGTCCTTGGCAGTGCGTAGTCTTGCTATGAGCCCATAGAAATCCAGCTGATCAATCGTTTAGGGTCTGATGCCTTACGGCGACGCGAATGCCATCATGCTAGATATGGCCCGTGAAACTCTGACCATCGTGAAAAATACGGCGGTCTTGGCAGGCATATGCGGGACGGACCCATTCCGGGACATGTCACGACTGTTAAAGGAGGTCAAAGACCTGGGCTTCACCGGAGTCCAGAACTTCCCCACAGTTGGTCTCATCGATGGCGTGTTTCGACAGAACCTGGAGGAAACAGGAATGAGCTATGAGAAGGAGGTTGAAATGATCCGAATGGCACACGAATTCGATCTGCTAACGACACCATACGTCTTCAACGTCGATGAGGCCGAACGAATGACAGAGGCAGGAGCTGATGTCATCGTAGCTCACATGGGCCTCACGACGAGCGGTACTATCGGTGCAAAAACCGCGTTAACCCTCGACGATTGCGTGGTCCGGGTCAAGGAGATTCTAGATGCAGCTGTGAAGATCAACCCAGAAATCATAGTTCTTTGCCATGGCGGTCCCATTGCCACCCCATCAGACGCAAAATATATCATTGAAAGGGTTCAGGGCATTCATGGCTTCTTTGGTGCTAGTTCACTTGAGCGGCTGCCAGTTGAGGCCGCCATGAAGGAGGCTGCCCAGGACTTTAAATCAATCCGTTTACCTGCCCGTCTGGTAAGAATAACCCAACAAGCATCTTCGAGTGTCGGACTGACCGTGATCCGACAGTGAAATGGGTAGTGACCGTATTAAAAATGCGCTAGACTGTTAGTCTATTGAGGTGTCTGCTGCCAATGACAGGGGACATCACGTTCGTGTGCCTGACGGGACGCCGAGCTAGTCTCTGACACTACATACCGCTAGCGCTAGAGATTGAATTTATTCAGGCAGTTGAGGAATGAAAGATGCAGTATATATCAGATATACCCATGGTCAGAATGCAGGCTGAAATTGTGTGATAGACCGATAGTAACAACCACTGAAATTGAATCTGCCACTGCAGCAGTGGCTATAGAGACGCGACTTGTGGAATCAACAAGGCAAAACAAGATCTTGACTTCTTGTCCAGTTGGTCCACAGTGACAACATCTGTCGACGCGTCGTATCCCACAACCTTCAGCTCAACTGCGTTCAGGCGGCCCACAAGTTGTCGAAATCAGAATGGCGCTCCTTTCAGACCGTCAGAGAGAAGAACTGTGCGTGAACCGGGCTCCGGAACGTTTGTCTGTTACTGACCGTGTCCATGTATCGATGTAGACATAAATCCATGCTAGAGTACCTGCATACGAGCAATTTCACAGCAGCGTATAATGCGCTAAAGGAGGACACTGGGGTGGAGTATACGCCGGATCCTAAGGCCAAGTATGCGGGTCTGTTAGAGAAGAAATGGACTAGCGTTATACGGCTACAGAAGAAGGTGCGTTCCGAGATGTGCATCGTGTTGATGATTTTATGTGACGTCGCAGATCATGGATCTCGAGACCCGAAACTCATCCCTTCAAGAAGAACTATCCATTGCTCCATCAAAACGTGCCGCAATGCAAGCAGATTGGGTACCTCGCGCCCCCGCTGCACACGTGTTGACCGGCCACAGAGGTCACATCACACGCGTAGCTTTCCATCCACAATACTCGATATTAGCCTCTGCAAGTGAGGATGCAACAGTAAAGATATGGGACTGGGAAACAGGCGAATTCGAACGGACATTAAAGGGACACCACCGTGCCGTCCATGATGTCGATTTTGACCACAAGGGACACTTACTCGGTGAGTGGCATGCGTGTGTGTGCGAGCACCGCTGACGAATCCGCATCGGCGAGGACGCTCACAGTGACATGTTCGTCTGACCTATTTATCAAGATATGGGACTCTGAGAATGAGTGGAAGAACACAAAGACACTATCAGGGCATGATCACTCGGTATCGTCGGTGCGATTCATGCCAGGAGATCAATATATCGTCAGTGCAAGTCGAGATAGCACGATTCGCGTTTTCGATGTTGCATCAACGTAGGAATCCCCTCCCGCACTTATTCCAGGGAGCTGACTTTACATACGCTAAAAGACATCTAGTACGAACGATCTGCGGTCATTCAGAATGGGTGCGTTGCGCGGTGCCCTCAGATGACGGCCGGCTACTTGTAAGCGCGTCGAAAGACAAGGTAAGCCCTCACCTTTCGTTCAAAAAACATCCTTTTACATCCGAGACCTCAGACTGCAAAACTATGGGATCCCTTGACTGGAGAATGTAAAGGAGAGCTAAGGGGGCATGATAACGAGCTCGAAGCGGTCTGCTTTGCACCTGTGGCTGCATACGCCGCTATTCGCGAGCTTGCGGGCCTGCCAGTAAGTCCAGATAACTATCAGCAGTAATCACGCATCTCAAACCATCCCTATTCAGAACGTGGGCCCCAAGGGTCCTGGGGCTTATGTCGCTACTGGATCTCGAGACAAGAACATCAAGCTTTGGGACGTCCAGAGCGGACAGATGATTAAGACCCTTGTGCGTACATTACTCTTGGCCGCAGACGCCCACTGATTTCTCCTAGGCCGGACATGACAACTGGGTGCGCGCACTCGTCTTCCATCCTTCCGGCAAGCTCCTTCTGTCGGCGGCAGACGACAAGACGATACGTGTATGGGAGCTGTCCACAGGGCGATGCATGAAGACTGTCGAGGCACACTCGCACTTTGTAGCGACCCTCGCATGGGGTCGGCAGAAGGTTTCCACGGCGAAATCAAATGGCGCGGACGCGAAGGCTGGCGAACCGGAAAAGCTTGTGAATGTCGTCGCATCGGCTGGCGTTGACCAGATAATCAAGATATGGCTTCCATGATGCATCTACTCAGAGAGCTTGAGCTACGCTTTGAATTTTGGCAGTATATGCGCTTTCGTACTTCGTTCCCATCCTCTGCGAGGCCTTGGTGAGTCCTTGCGCCTTTCTCATGGGTCAGGCAGCGGGGGCTGATATGCACTACTTTGTTGGCTACTAGACATAACACATAGTGTGACTCTCCTTACGACAAATCCATCACGATCATTCATTCACGAAATTTCTTCTTTCGACTCTCAAGATTCGGTTCCTTCAACATACCCATATTACTCCTATATATTCAGGTTGTAACAGCTATACAAGATAAATTCGGGATCTTCGCAAACGGGACAGAATGACACGACAGATAGACTATGTGCCATCAATTCGTAAGGATCCATGCCCGATTTTCGACAACATCAAATCCGCAATACTCATTATGATATGACTGTCATCGGGGCTCCCCAATGAGTTTGAACGTGGATCCGAACACCGCATCGTTTTGGTTTTGTCAGAGCGCTCTGGGACGAGTGTGGTACCATTGGGGGCGGTTGCCCTGGAAGCGTTCGGTGCTTGTACCAAATTGTTGGACGGTGTCTTCAATGGCCACACCAGATATTCGGATGTCTTTCTTGCATCCACCGGCGATACGGTGGTCATCTGATCAAATGGCATCTCAAGCATATGCGCTTTTCAACCTTCAGGAACTGTTTCTCGCTCGTATACCCAACGATGGTATGCTCTCTCACAGACTTCCTGCTGACAGTTCAGAGTGTATGAACCTGACCATAAAGCTGCGTGCTCGAAGTGGCCAATTGTTTTATTCGTCTTCCTTAGCCACGTCTGCACTATTCCGTCCCACGATGCACCTACAGATGAGTCTCGCTGTCTATGTGCAAATACAACTATTCACATATCTCGAACGATACTGGCACGCTCTTCTATATCGTCACTTCCCAGCCCAGGATGTGATCCTTTCATCGCTGCGCTAGTGAACCAGCGTCCCGACATGGTCATTGTGACCCAACTAAGGCTTCCTTACACCTCACTGTCCAATGGTCAGATTCCACAGACGAATGCCTTTATCTTTGGAGCATGCCACGAGAAGATGTGAGTTAAGAACCAAAGCTACTACATTCAGTTCACATCCTTGTACTTTTTGTAAACAGTTGTGAGTAACGCCCCGTTGGCTACTCCTTCCAATTGACTCTAAGGCTGATTCTTCGTTATCACGATCTGCCTTGTGGTCGGGGAGATTTTGATATACATAATTGAGATGCATGGCATGCACGAATAAATTTGATGCACCTTCACAGAGAAAAGCGGACATAGACGGACAAGATATCCGTTCTACCAGGCACCCTTTGGAGAACCCATTGTGGCAGGTACGTAGAGACTCGAGAGGAACAAGAAGTCTAGGCAATTTTAAAATTTTAACGCTTCAACGGCGATAACCATGTGCGCGTAGGTATGCGTCTTGTATCACTTTCAACTTATCTTTAGAGAACGGGTTCTGCTTTCATGCACTTAGGTTTTCCCGTTCTGATGCGAACGGAGTCCCTGGTCCAAATGATGTTCGACAGCTTCCCAGGACTCGTCACGACGAGGCTTGATTTCGTTGGAACCTTGCCAAGGACGCATTACATAATACGAGATAAGTACTTCTCCTTAAATATTCTTTATTCTTTCCACTTTCCTGGCTGAAAAAATGCAGAACATAATAAAAATGAGAACCGAATGAATATTCCATCATTCAAATTGAACACTGTCATACTGGGCGTGTGCAGTGTAAGAGGGGATTTTGTGGCGTGTCTTGATGCGGCGGCAATCATGCAACAAGTTATGTGGGAAAGGTATAAAGACTCTATTCGATTGACAGTTAAAACACGCAATTGACAGACATATCTTTCCTGGAAGCTACCATGAATGCGAAAATCTGATGCGGAAGAGGTCACCAGTTCAAACGTTCATGGCTGTCCTTATGACTATCCGAAGTCCTTAACTGCGACGCCACGCCAGCTTCACCATGGTATGTACTTGACGTAATGATGTCCTGCACAGTGGAACACTGGACACGTCAGACGAGGTCAAATGACCGTAAATGAAACGGAGTGCGATGTGAACACAGACTCAGTACTAAATCAATCTCAGGAGATTGTCGCAGATATTTACGACGAAACAGCGAAATATCATTTTTCCGTTTCGTGGCTAGGCCATCACATAAGTATTGCAACCTTAATCAGCCTTAATCCTTGCCGCAGACCCAAAATTAGTCTTCGGTAGCGATTCGGCAAAGTCCGTTATACTTGGTGTGTACATTGTGAGGTTGGTGTGAAGTATACTAGTCTCGTCAACAACCGCGATGGCGCCCTCGTCGTCATTGTCGTCGTCGGGCGCGTCGACGTCCGTGCAAGTCGGTGAGCTTTGAATCCAACCCTTTATTCTGTCTGTCATTAATTTTCTGAAATACAGCTCTGCGCATACGGCCAACGACTACACAGGACACTGTTTCCATTCCCGCTCGTTTTCAACGGAGTGTCATTCATGGAACGTCTTCTACTAGCGTGACCGTAGATGCTTCCTCCGCTGCTCCTGCTGCATCTGGTTCTGCTACTGCCGTTGCAACTCCATCCACTGCCGCCGGGAAAAAGCAGGTTTTCACTTTCGATCAAGTCCATCCTCCCACCGTTACCCAGCATTCACTCTTCACAAGCACTGCCCAGCCCCTCATATCCCGTTTCATGGAAGGATTTAATTGTACAATTCTCGCCTATGGACAAACAAGCAGCGGAAAGACATTTACCATGACTGGCATGGACCTTGATGCGGACCCCTCAGATCCTAATAATGGCATGGGCATCATACCGAGAGCTGTCTCTACTATATTCTCGCAGGCGAGAAAACTTAAAGAACAACGGGGCGGGACCTGGAGTTACAGCATTAAGGGCTCATTTATAGAAGTGTATAACGAGGATTTGATCGACCTCCTCAGCTCCGACGAGGCAACTGGATTACGGCGCGAGGTACAGATTAGAGAAGGGAAAGATGGGTCCATAATTTGGGGCGGCCTACGTGAAGTGACGGTGCGAAATAGTAACGAAGTCATGCAGTAAGTCTTCTTCCTTAAGCAGTGACTTAGCTGAGAAGACGAATGTTACAGCCTTATCCGCCAGGGCACCTCAATAAGAAGAACGAACGAGACGGATATGAACGCCCAATCCTCTCGTTCGCATGCGATCTTTTCTCTGACACTGACCCAGAAGAAATACACTGGCTCAGGCATACCACCTCGTTCATCTTCGCCATTGCCACCTGGCGGTCGTTCTCCGTCACGTCTTGCTCGTCCTGGATCATTATACACCACTGGTAGCTCTCCCAATGCAAGAGTGTCCTCGCCTACTATGGGTAGGCCGGGGACTCCGAGTTTCCAGGCAGCTATGGGACGAGGTGGAGGACTGCGTCCTGCAAGCTCTCTTGGTCTTCGCCCCCCTGATAGCCGGCAAGATGATGATGAGAGCGGCGAGTGGACTACTATAGTGTCTAAATTTCACTTCGTTGACCTGGCCGGTTCGGAGCGCGTATGTTATGCTTGCAATTTTGGTCTCGAAATTTTGATATGCTAACTTCCGTTACAGCTAAAACGTACCGCCGCTGCGGGCGAGCGAATTAAAGAGGGAATTTCTATCAACAGCGGTCTTCTCGCTCTCGGTAACGTCATATCGGCGCTAGGTGACCCTTCACGTGCGAAGTCGCATACTAACTCTCACGTCCCCTATCGCGACTCCAAGCTCACCCGCCTCCTTCAAGACTCGCTTGGGGGCAATGCACACACTCTCATGATCGCTTGTGTCAGTCCCACGGAGTGGAACGTTGGTGAAACTGTCAACACCCTGAAATATGCCAACCGCGCCCGAAATATCAAGAACCGTGCGGTTGTCAACGAAAGGGAAGATGGGTGGGATGATATCGAATGGCTACAAGGAACGGTTACGCGTCTTCGCAAGGAGGTCAAACAACTCAAAGATGGTGGCACCATCATTCCTTCTAGTTCTGCGGATTCCCCTGCGGCAGTTGGTGAGGTGACGGAAGGACACTCCAAAAAGATCCTTGCACAAATGACAGACCTTCAGAATAATTACGAGAGTCTGCGCGAGAAATACGTCGAGCGGACGGAAGACCTGACTCGCTTGCGTCGCGAGATTGGCGAGCGTCACCGCACGTCATCTGGTGGGACCGTAGGCGGTACGGCTAAATACGAAGAGATCGTTGGACCAGTCATCGAGGAATACGAGAAGACCATCAGCGCTATGGAAGCCGAGTTAGGCCTCAATCGCGCTGCACTGAGACTCACTAATGACATGATGGAGGAAAAAGAAGAAGAGCTTGCCCAGATCACCGAGAGACATTCCGCGACTGAATTATACGTCGAGGAGCTCCGTACCCGCCTGGCGAAGCTTACAGAACGGGAAGCATCGACTGAGGTTCGCAATGGCTTTATATTAAATCAAAGCACATTTCTAATCAAATTTAACGCAGGCTTACGTCCGTGACCTTGAGGAGAAAATGAAGTCTTGTGATGAAACATCTTTGTCATCGAGCGAGTCGCTGACTGACCTGAAGCGCGAGGTCTCCCGTTATAAAGAGGCTGAATCGCACTCAGCCTCGTACATAGCTGACCTCGAAGCTCGCCTCGCCCGCTCCGACGAATCGGTGCTAACCTTGCAGCAGACGATTGAGCGACTCGAGAATGACTGTGAACGTCGAAGGGAGGAGGTGGAGGCTCTGACAACTCGCTTGGAGAATCTCAGTCACGATGGTGCTAGTTGGCGGACCGACCTCGAGGAAAGGGAGAGGAAGGTTAAAGAACTGGAGCAGAAGATGGAAGCCTGGGAGCGGAAGAAGAAGGAAGCCAACGAGGATCGCATCCGGCTTGGTGACGTGGTTGGTGAAGTTGAGCTAGCGAAACGTAGCCTCGAGTCCTTGAACGGTGGGAGCACCAAAGTCAATTCTCCTAGTACCTCCGGCGCCAGCACGCCTGCTACCATGGATCTTTCCATCGAGAATCAATTGGTCGCACTGCGGCAAACTCACGCCGCGACGCTCACAGACCTTGCATCTGTTTCCAAGAAGTACCAGGACGCCCTACAGGAAATTGCTGATCTGGCTGCTCAAATTCAGGAGGCTAAACTCAGCAATCCGACGATCCCGGAGACTTCGGCCGTTGATAAAGTGGAACCCCCGCTATTCCGTCGTCGAATGACGTCCTCCAAGAGTCGAGACTCTCTTGCTGATCCTCCATATGATGCAGCTGGTCGACGTCTTTTTTTCAGGCAAGCAGCCTCCGTAGAGTCTCTTCATGGAAGGTATGTTTCGAATAATCTCCGTCTTTCATCGAGTTTGATTTTTTCCAGGTCATTACCCCAGTCGTTGCCGCAATCCCTTTCCCTTTCGCAGGAGCTCTCATCAGCGAGATCTCGAGAGGCTTCGGTATCGAGCCACGGAAGCAGTGGCTCCGTCTCGCATTCTCCATCACACCGTCCGAACCTGTCTATCTCACTTTCCAGCGTTAATAGCGCCACCACTCCCAGTGAACAGCGCTCTGCAGTGAGCATGGAGAAGGAGATTATGCGCTTGCAAGAGGTTCTTAGGGAGCGTGAAGCTGAAATTAGCGCTCTTGAGTCCTCGCTGAAGGAAAAGGAACAGGCAACGCCGACTCCGTCTGAACCGCGTGCTCTCCAGTCCATAGAGGTCGACGATTTGACACACCTTTCGCCCAAGACGATTCAAAAGTTCGATGCCGTTCGAAAGAGCATGAGGCTACATCACGATCTCATCCCTGATGGCGATGTCGATGCTCCTGATAACGATGTCGACGAATCGCTTGACAGGTTAAATGAGCTTATGCTGTATGTTCATAGTTTGTGTCCTATTCTGTTTTCTGATTCCTCATCCATTGTCCAGGTCAATGGCTCAGAAGGAGTCTCAGCACAAAGAACTCGTTGACTCTCTTCATGGTCAACTTGCTCAGGTGCAACGTGCGCACGATGAGTTGACCACTCTTTCTAGGGATCAGGTAGGCAGAAAATTCTCGACTATCATGCCTATCAGACACTGATGGTACGCAGGCGTTGAACATGTCGACCGAACTTGAAGGTCTCCGTGCCAAACACCACGAGGATCTTTTAGAGTTGGAGGCAGTCGAGCAACGTGAGGCGGAGCTTCTCGCGTCTATCCAGCAAGCTCAGGAGAGTCACGCTGCCGAGCTTGCCGAGCTAAGGTCCGAGCACGAGGAGGCTCTTCGTGCGAAAGGAGTCGAGGTTGAAGAACTAATCTTTCGCCTGAAAGACGAGCACGAGACATCTCTGGGTACTCTGCGAGATCAATTGTCAGAGGCATCTGCAGCTCTGGAGAAGGCTCTCGAGGAGCATGAGAGTGCGTTTGGCAAGCTCCAGGCTGAACACGAGGAGGTCCTCCAGCGACGTGCTCAAGAGGCCAAGGAGATTCTCGAGCGTACCGTCGATGAGCATCAGCACGCTATGGCCAAATCCAAGGCCGACCACGCAAAAGTCTTGAAGTCCAAAGACGAGCAAGTAGCTACCGACCTCCACCGCACCGAAGAGGAGTACTATAATGCGCTCACTAGACTTCGCAAGGACCATGCAGATGCTTTGCAAAGGCAAGCTACCGAAGCCGCTGCAATGCATGAGCGTTTGCGTGAGGATCACGCCAGCGAGCTTCGCATATCTGAGAAAGCTCGCGAATGCTCCTTGTCAGAGTCGGAGTCATATCGTGATTCAGCGCTCCGTGACCTTCAGGACGAGCATGCTGCTGCCGTTGCGAGAAAGGAGGCTGCGTATGCGGAGGACGTAGAGAAACTCAAGACTGAACATGCGCGCCTCCTTTCGAACAAAGAGGAGGACTACAGAGCAAGGCGTGAGCATATGAAATCCGAGCATGCCACTGCCATGGCTGTCCTCAGGGAGGAGTCGGAAACTCAAGCGGAGCAGCTCACGAAAGCCCTGGCGCGTCTGGAAGAAGAAGCAGCTGCCACCGTTGTGAAGTCGCGCGAGGAGCACGAATCTGCCACTCGGGCTCTGACAGAACAGCATGCAACGTCACTCCTACAGATCACTCGTGGTCACGAGGAGGAAATTGCTCTGATCAAGCTATCGCATACCTCTGCACTCGACGACGCGGTTGCCAAGGCTCAGGACGAACATGCATCCCTCCTCACCTCTCATGCGGCAGCAATTACGAATCTCAAATTTGAGCACCAGATGTCACTCGCCGAAGTTCGAGCGTCCCTTTTCGCCGCCCAAGAGAAGCACGCTTCCGACCTTGAAGAGTCTCGAACAGCGAGTGAGCGTAAGCTCGCCGAGGAACGGGAACGCCTTGCTGCCACAATCGCCGACCTTGAGCAGGAACACTCTGATGAGCGCGATGCTCTCCGCGAGGAGCAAGATCTTCTCCATCAAGAACTAGAATCCCACAAAGTCGCGATCAAGGATGCTCAGGAACAAAGTGAACGGGGATTGCTTGCAGAGAGGCAACGCTCACAGTCGGCAGAAACTGAGCTCGAAGAGAAGCACTCTGTTGAACGCACCACAATGCGCGAAGACTACGAAACGCTTATTCAGGAGGTTGAGGCCCACAAAGCTGCCGTAAGCGACTTTGTGGTGGTACGTGCTCAGTACGAGAGGACCGTGTCCGAACAGACGACGGCAATGGCATCCTTGGAGAAAGGTTTGGTTGGTGCACAATCAGAGAAAGTAGACCTTCAGACGCAGGTCACCAAACTGATGGCTGAGCTGGAGAAGACCCGGTCAGAGCAGGCCACGTTTATCCAGGAAGCATCCAAGCGCGAGTCATTGGTTGACGAGCTTGACAGACATCGCTCCCTTATCGCTGAGATGCAGGAGAACCTTCAGCGCGTTAAAGATGAAAAAGATACCTTGCAAGTGGAGAGGAATAAGCAGGAGACTGCTATGCGCGACATGCAAATCCAGATTGCACGCGCACCGGTAGCCCATGAAACCTCGACACCACGGGCAACACCTGATCGCAACATCTCTTTTACTCGTCTCAACGGCATGGCCACGAAGCTTCCTCCCCCCACACCCCCACCATCCATGCCTCCACCACCAGCGCCAAGAACTCAAGAATCCCAGTTCAGTTTATCCACTCAATCTTCTGGTATGTCTTCGAAAGACTCTACCGAATCTTCTGCTACGTCGGTTGCCTCCGTACTTGCACCAAGCGGCCCTCAAGCGGACTCCAAGGCCATCGCCGCCAAGCTCGAGGACCAAGCGAAGCATATCAATGAACAGGAGGTGATGATTAAAACACTCAACAAACAGTTGTCACACTGTGAGAGTGATTTGGCTACTCACATGGATCTCGTGAGCACGTTGGAGACATCGTTGAGCGACTCTGAGAAGAATCGTATGTATCCTTTCCTGCTTACCGCAGCGTTTGAATTAACCATTTGTATTTGTCTCGCAGTCCGCAAAGCGCGCATGCAAGCGACGGAGCTCGCGAGGGAACGAGACTCACTCAATTCCCAAATTGAGGGCCTTCGCAACGAGTTACAGGAAGCGCGCCGTGAGGTTGTTACTGTTCGGAAATCGATTGTGGAAGAGAAACAGTCCCTCGAATCGCGCCTTGACGAGGAACGACGTGCGAAGGAACGTGCTCGTGCGCAGCTCGACTCTCGGATGGAGGAGCTACAAAAACGGAAATCGAAGTTTGCCTGTCTATAGCGTGCCTGTCAAGTCTGCATCCATGCGCCTGTGAGCTGTTGTGACTCATGCCTTGACGCCTTTGTTGGACCTTCTATGCCTGTTTTTTTTTGCACCTTGCTTATTATACCAGTTTCGCGAGCTGTGAGATCAGTTTGCGTTTGTCTCTTGTGTCCTGATACCCCTTGGCTGTGGAGCTAGTTTATCGCGTCTACTATGGGTGTCCCTAGTATGTTTGTCCGTACTGGCTACTACACTGTTATAATACGATACAGTTCGGATCTTTGCTAACGTCCCCCTCGTGCCGATTATGATTCGCTAATGTCGTGATCCGTGGCGTTTATGTCGGTCGCTGTTCGCTCGTCAAGTGCACAACGTGCCCTCCAGCATGGGAACCTAGTGTAAAATACTCCACGCTGTCCATGATACCTGCAGCAGCATTCGAATGTATCTACGAAGATACAAGAATCCAAGGTGTTTAATGTTTTTGTGAATGTTTTGACAATATAATAAATATTCCCCGCGGTCGTATTATTCCCCGCAAAATTTTGAGGTGGAGAAATGTCGTAAGTGGTGTTACTGTCGGACCGGCTTATTATGTAGCATACCAAGCCTAGGCTAAGGCGGCCACTTAAATTCAATTTCTCAACCAACTTTGCTCCTCCCACCCTCCGTCTCCCACATCGTTATGTCCTTTAGCTTTTTTGCTCGTGCTGTCCCCGCCGTCCAGCGGTCAACGGTCCTCACCCGCACCGTCCAATCTTTAGTGAGATTCCAGAGTACCGCGCCAGCAAAACGTATACCCCGTGTCCTCCCTTCGTTCTCTCTCGAGGGAAAGGTAAGCTTTTGTTATCCTTTTGGGCTCG
>QFEX01001617.1:0-17994 GCA_003316505.1 Suillus alpinus
GTGAGAATCATCTTGTCATCTAGCCTTTTTAGCTCCGTCAAGAGTGCGTCGATTCGCGCTAAGGCTAGCTTATACTGCAGTGCTTCAAGTTGCCTGAACAAATGATCAGCATCGTCGTAAGAAGTAGGAATATTTCTTACAGGGAAACAAGACGAATTTCCAAGCTGTGCTTGAGGAATATGCGCTTTTCGCGCTTTGACCACTCGATGTTGTCGGTGAGGACATCAATTTGAGTTTGCCGGCTGTTAGGGATGGAGTTGAAGTAATTAAGAAGCGTGCGGACTACACAGTAAACGTTGAGCATGTATAACAGGTCGAGAGCAGAGGGACACTCACTCAGCTTAGCAGTCTTTGCCTTGGCGGTTGAAGACATGAATGATCTCGAGAGTGTAATGACTTGTGCTAAGCCACTGGCATCTCTGTCTGGAGTAAGTGCTTGAGTACGACAACGGAATTAGCAAGACTTACTTTTGATCTCGATAGAGCTCTGCGAGTTTGATCAAGGCAGACTCTTGATCCCGCAAGGACTGTTCCTTGTCAGCATTGACTGCCGATCCATTAGAGGTTGATGCTGGTAAGATGATTAGCAGTAGCAGTCAAGACATCTACTGTTCAGCACACCCGTGGTATCCAATATCTGTTTGTAAAGCTCCTCTGCACGCTTTGGGTTAGAGGACGCAATATCTGCAGCCTGCTTGAGAAGGTCTTGAGTAGATGTCATGATTCAGTGTTAGCTATGAATGGTGGAAAGCGTTCAGATGTCTGACGCGTCTTCAGACCGTGGGAATATGAACTTGAGAGACTGACGCGTCGAAGGGGAAGCTCCCTAACACTGACAGTCATGGCAGAAGAAATCATTCCGATACCAAATCTCAGCCTCCCGCAGCACCTGTTCACCCTTATTACCCCAACTCTCCAGCAACTTCACGACAATGCAAGAAAACAGTTGCTCGAAGGAATAAAGGCAGACAGTATGTAATGAGATCATCTTAGTACTTGACTTTCATTGACTAGATCGGTGGTGTATGCAGAAATGGCGCCGTATTATAAGTTGGTAACTTCTGCGGGTGCTCTTACGCCTGATTCTGCGTTGCTCGAATCGATGGAGAAAGATAATGAGGAAGAGCTCAAGAAGCTAGACGAGAGACTAGCAGAGGCGGAGAAGCAAGAAGGAGAATCCGAGATATCAGACGCTTTGAAAGCCAGAGCCAATCATCTGACTCGAATTGGTGACAAGGTGCGCCTTTCCTCTGCTAAGTCATACAGACACTGAGTAGCATATAAAGGAAGGCGCAGTCGCAGCGCAAAAACTTGCACTTGAGAAAACACCTGGCCTTGGCTCAAGGATAGATATTGTGCTCACTCTCATCCGACTGGGATTTTTCTTCGGCGATAATGGCCTCATCACTGAGAACCTTCCCAAAGCAGAAAAGTGCGCTATTGCAAAGCTTTACCGTGACCTTGAATTGACATATCCTCCAGATTCATCGAGGAGGGTGGTGATTGGGATAGGCGTAATCGTCTAAAGGTCTACCGTGGCCTCCACATGATATCCATCCGCCAGTTTAAGACTGGTGGTGCACTTCTCCTTGATGCGCTATCGACATTCACTGCCACTGAACTCACAACCTACAACGACTTCGTCGCTCTCACCATCATCATCAATGCCCTTACCCTCAAACGAGTAGATCTCAAGAAACGGGTATGCTCGTTCTCCTAACTGGTATTTCCCACCGCTGATCATATTTCCTGTAGCTCATTACCGCACCAGAAGTTAACTCCGTTTTGCCCGAAATCCCGATCCTTGGAGACCTCTTAAACAACCTTTACGACTGCCACTACGCGAAATTCTTTGTCGCACTTGGTACGTTTCTTCGCGCCCACAATCCACTTCCGAGGCCCTATTTGTCTGATAATGACTGACATGCTGTGTCCATGCCCATAGCGACCCTTGAGCAGACGTATCTCCTGCCCTCGCGACTCCTCTCGCCTCATACCCGCTACTATGTACGAGAGATGCGCATTTTGGCATACAGCCAACTTCTCGAGTCCTACCGCAGCCTCACTCTCGAAAGCCTTAGCGGTGCATTCGGCGTCAGCGTCGAGTTTGTTGACAGGCATGTATTATTTGCACGTGTCTTTTGCTCTTCTCTGATTGACTCTTCTAGTGAGCTCTCACGGTTTATCGCCAACGGGCGTTTGCATTGCACCATCGACAAGGTGCACGGCATAGTGGAGACGACACGGCCATCGCTCAAGAACGCCCAGTACGACAAAGTCATAAAGCAAGGCGATGTCTTGTTAAATTCGATACAGAGACTGAGCAAAGTGTTGTACTAGTACTTTACATCTTGTCGCAGTCTTTCGAGTATTAGACAACGTAGTATTCATTTTAAGTTGACACATAACTAGAGTGTGCAGAAGTGGGTACATGCAAGCCTGTCGCTACCTTGGACCTCTTCCAGACCTTGGGCATGTCCTCGATCTTTGTGTGCGGCATCAGCGCATTATTATCATGGTGTTATTGGTGAGGTCGAAGATTTGCTTCCGCTGTTTACATCGTGTGCCACCCGCTTCTTCGAGTTCTCATGAGACTCGGAAACCTGGCAAACATCAACTCTAGCCGTCGAGCGCTGCTTACTCTCATCCCCATCTCATTGGCTGCAGGCTGGACATATTGGTTATCGTGGCGCACAACAAGCAACAAGGCAACCTTACCCACGAGCATGACCGCTGAGCCGCACAACATCAGACAGCATCCTACATACTGGTTCAACGATGGCTCCATCATCGTGCGTTCACGCAGCATAGACAATGGGGAGGTTTGCTTCAAGCTTCACGAGAGCTTGCTGCGTCGACAATCCCGATTTGTTCAAAGGATGCTCGATAGCGGGATCAGTGCCGAAGAGATCTTGATTCCACCAGAACTTGGTGTTCAACTCCACGATTTGACAGCCCTGCTCGAGCATCTATACCACGATACGTGAGAGCATCCCGTCGTGGTGGAACTGACAGAAAACCATTTTGATGCTCTCCCAGCCCTCTTTCCGCTGAAGCGCCCTTGTCGCATGTTGCGGCGATCCTGCGTGTCTCTTCCCCAGATCAGCTTGATCTTCCCGGTGTGCACATGTCAGCACGGGCGTACTTCGTATCGATGTTTCCTCAGGGTCCACAGCCGTTTACACATCCTAGTAGCCATCTGGGGGAGGCGTTAGCACTTGTGCAATCATATCAGATCTCTTCGGTGGGTTTGTTTCCATTCCTGCTTGCGATTTCCTTTCTTTCGTTGGGCTCCTTTCTGTTGTTCTGTCGGTGTGGAATTATTATGGGCGGCAAGCTTATCTGAGCATGTTTGCCACGTGCCTGGTTTCTTGCTGCGGTATGATGGTTTATTTTAACGGCCAGTCGGACATTTGAGCATGCTCTTCCGTCCTTCGACAGGCTTGTGTTAGGATACCTAATGCGTGGCGCGGCAATCATACAGTGGCACAGGGGGTTCCCTTGCGGCGTGGTACACGCCTGATTTTTTACATGCTGTGCTTTAGGTGGGTTCTCCTCGCGTCTGGGAAGGTTAATATCAATGGTGGGGGCGGCTCGTTCCTATCATCCACGAGCAATGTATTTTTGTTCCGGAGAATTTTTTATGCTATGGATAGGCCTTAAATCCAGCATCTAACCTCTGCAGTTCAGTTTTTTGGGGGTAGTTCAGAACCACTAGGTCATAGGGATTATTCCGTTTTCTTTATTTCATGACCAGAGACAAAGCATTCACATGTTTTCTTTCTTTTGCTCGGCGTTTTCAAGGATTTCGGCACAGATTGTCGAGAAGCTGATTCCACAATTCCAGATCAGAAAGGGCATATATTACAGCCTTGTCACGACTTCTGAATTCGAAGACGACGATGACGACTTAGTTCCGGAAAATTCCATCCAACCAAATGGTTCGCCAGGGTCATCGTCAACGCCACGCCACATTCTATCACCTACAGATGTCGAGCGGTGTAGAAGCCTGATGACGGGCATCGTGGAGTATTTCACCCCCGTTTTATTCACACCAGTGCGTGTTTCTATCATCTGATTCCGAGGAAGTGGGCACCGCAGTAATATTTGCACATTGATTGACTTGTGACGAGTCACCGGGAAATGAGATCCTAATCAAACGGCGCCTCGTTTGACATGTTCAACTAGCTTTAAACGCATAGCCTTCGTCGAACACCGAACACCGACTCGGAACGTTGGCAGATTTCCTTTCTTCATGACTTGATCCGTTCTCGTGTGACCATCAAGCACTTGTGCTAATTCGTCATTTATTTTAGCCTGCAACTCCTCATATGGCATGTACAGACGTGTTTGCGGACAAATGGATGCCGCTCGTGATCACGCCCGCAATATCTAACTCTGGCGTCTGCAAACCACTTGAAATGCTTGAGCAAATTAAGCAAATCGACTGGGCTGCCGAGGGCTTGTGTGCTGCGTGTGTCAGGGAAAAGACACAGGAATGGACGCAGGAGCAGGAAGATGTATGGGAGAAAATGGACTCGTGGTTGAATCCGGAGTGCACAAAGCATTCCCTTGTTTGAAATATACAAAGGAGATATAGATGTTTGTTGCGGTATTTGCGGCCCATCTAAAAGTGTACGCAAATCGGGACTTCACGAACAGCCTCCTCCCCCTTGACGTCTTTTGCTTCGAAGTCCGCAACGTGGCCTTGTTTTGTTTTCAGGCATACAGACAAGTCACTATACTATGAAACAGTATTACTGCTTGACGATGGCGATGCCAAGCTCATTACAAGCAGCCAATGGATTGGTGCAGGTGCACACAGCTTCCGAATTGAGAAAACATCGTACGTAATAAGGAAACCTCGTACTTTCAGTGCATTCTTCTTTGTCTTGTGCACTCAAGTATGACCGGTCGACCGGCGATTCCATCTCGACGGTGTGTCGCCAATACACACGCTGACCCAGGATGGTATAGTTTCGATGCTGATCATCAATTTTTTCGCGTGCCATCACGTTGCATTATCCATTAAGGTCATCATCAATACTTTTGCTCGATAGCTAGTTCAACGACTTCATGAGGCTAGTATCCATTATTCTCAAGCCATATATGTGGGAAGTGATTTTCTGGTTTCAGGTTTTCAGCTGCGCTGCTGGATGATAGGCGTTGTCCGTGCCGAAAACATTGTGACAAACGCACGCTCCTTGTGGGCGCGATGAGGGCATTCCAAGTTTCAACGACCGAAATGAACTGTTGTTGTCACTTCCTCCACGAGTATTTTCATACCTTGTTCGAACAGGGATTCGTGGTCGTTTCCCCTCCTTGGGCTGATATGGTCATTGATGGTCCTTTCTCGTGCACAGCGATTTGTAGAAGAAGATGGATGTCACCCGCGGGGCGCTGCTATCCTGGATATTACCAGCCCACAATAATCCAAGACACATCTATTATGACCGCCAAATCATTTTTTTTGTTATTGTGCGTACCCACAGACAGACATGCACATATACTGGCCCACGTAGAATTCTGCAGAAGAATTAGTTTCTGGACACATTGTCCTATTGGTGTCGGACTTTTGTCTCCTGGGACACACGGTACCCTCCTGAATCCTCACAACCCTTCTCCTTATGGGGCGTCTGGCATCTGACATCTGTACTTGTGTCGCAACGGGTGGTGGATCTGTGGGCTCCTTCGTGCCACTCTGTCAATGTCGGATTGGCCGCTTCCGAGGATCGCAGATTCTCATCTATTGCCCGCACCATCCACGAAGCACAAGAGTAGTGGCGCACGTCAAGAGGCAGTGTGTGTGCGTCCTTCAAATAACACATAAATACCTTCTAACCTACGTGCCTTCGAGCAAGTATTTTCCAAAGACCGCCATTCTCGCGCGTGGACGATCATGACCGACGAGAAGAAACCAATAACTTCTTGTATTCGAGATGTAGTCCCTTTACCCCACCCTCCACCACAAATCTTGAGTCACGGCATATATACAGTTGCCTATGAAAACCCGTCACCTCTCAACTGGACCTCGGATATTCGAGCCTGGATTGAGCAGTATTTTGTCTCCTTCACCAACTTCTCCTACGCTCGAAGGCTATTCGGAGAAATATTTCTTCTGGCCCCTGGGCTGGTGATTGGTCATATCTGCGCCACACTGTGGCTTAGCATCTCTGATGCACTACTTCTCTTCTGTTTAGGTTCTATATTCAATTTTGTGAGTGATGAGCCCGAATCCGATGTCTGAAACTTATCCTGTGCAGGTTGAGGGTCATTCATCGGGAAACGCGTCTCAAGAGTCACTTAATATTGCCATCTACGGAGGGTTCTTCTGCGCCATTTTTGAACCTGCTTGCAGTCGCTGCCTGTATGCTCATGTGATTTCTTCGTTCTAGTAGCTGGCTTATCATTACCTATAGAGCGTATGTGAACGACACCATCAATAGCCGTTTGAAAGCACATTTCCTTCCGCAGCTCATTGAAGGTGATGCAACCCACCCATCGAGAGCCATTTCCTTATTGAAACCATGAACTATATTTCTAGCCAGTATGCGTGTGGATGCGTCTTCGATGCAAGGTATAGATCTTTGTTGATTCCTTAACACCTCTTATGATATAATTTTCTAGATTGTTACACGATATTTCCCGTAAGGGGCCACTTCTCGTCCGACGTACCAGGCGCGTCATTCTTACAAGGTTTATTTCACATCGCTCGGACCACCATTGCCCTGTTGTCGCAAGTGGCTGTCTTGATGAATGCGGTACTGCACAAACCCAGTCCGGAGAGAGAGGTATTGTTTCTATTCTGCATTGCTCATCCGCTCGTCCGGTGGTTAGCACCATCCAATGTTACCGGCACCCAAGGTTTGTGGATATTGAGGAATATCGCTATTTTCTGAAATGAACTCATTGTAGGATACATCTTTTATACACTCAACGTGCCTTTCAAGCGAATGAAGTCTCTCTATGACCTAGCATTCTCACCTCAATATCGAGAGGAACTGATACTCAACGGCGTTGCCAACAGCATCCCCTCTGGTAAGACTGCCTTCGTTCAAGAGTGCTGATGCTAACGGGTCATGCAGAATATCAGAAGTCGACTGAGCAGCTTGGTGATGAAATCGTAACTGAACCATTTCCCTGGGCTGGTGGTTTGATCAGAAAGTGGTACTGGGACTTCTTAATCAATTTAACCCTCGACCTTCCGCTTGTAAGTTGTCAGGTCTTACTTGCCTGATGTACTAACATACTTCAAGGTCATCTATGCGCTGGCGTTGCCTTGCCGTCTTTCGCCTTCTTCTGTGATGTCAATTGCGCTGCTACAACAAGCAACCAATAGGCTTTCCCTTAGCATCGGCGAATATGGGATGAATTCTACGTCAATAAAGAGCTTGTGTCTGCAGGCGAAGTGGCTCTACGACGCTATCAGTTACAAGAGCAAGATGTCCAATGGACCGATGTCTTATCCAGATCTCTCGCAAGGTAGCTCGTCGGATGGGATGAAAATATCTTTTCGGTGCGCTTCATCCTACAATTGCGGTGACGGGCTGACTTTGATGCCAAATAGGCAAGTATCGCTTCGTTACGAGAAATGCAGTCACAACGCACTTGAAAACGTCACCCTGGAGATTGCTCCCGGTCAGCTTGTGCTTGTTGTCGGTGTCAATGGCAGCGGAAAATCTTCGTTGTTAAAGCTTATCGCGCATCTCCAAAATCCTATCGAAGGGGAAATTCTAATTGATGACAATCCATTGTCGACATATGATTCCGATGATGTGCGCGCATCGATAGCATTCTTGCCCCAGCTTCCGCTGTTATTTCCCATGTCAGTGAAGGAGAACATCTGCCTTGGGTTGCCATCCCGCGTTCATGCTACCGATGTGCAAATCCAAGAAGCAGCCAAAATGGGTAGTTGCACGAGCTGGATATCAAAGTTGCAGAATGGATATGATACACAGTTGAAGCCTACGCATGACATCGGGAATGGGTGGGCCGACGGAACATATGGTACGATCTCTGAAAGATTACGAGACGAATTGTCGCGTCATAAACAGCAGACAGTCACAATCTCAGGTCGGTGCTCACGGTCTGTGTACACCTTTTTACTACATAACTAACAGGGGTGACAGGTGGTGAAAAACAACGACTTGCGGCGTACGTACCTTGCCGTTACTTCCGTGTCATAGCTGCTTACTCCTACTGCCTCGTCATCAGGGCCAGAACCTTTATGAGGATTAATCACACAGACATCAAATTAGTTGTAGTCGATGAAGCCACGTCGTCTTTGGACGCTATCACGGAACGTGACATTCTTTCCAAGTTTCACCATGTCCGTCAAGGAAAGACGATGATCCTTGTCACTCACCGCTTCCACCATCTTGCCAAGAAGGCTGATCAAATCATGTAAGCAGAAACACCGTGCTAGCCACACAGATGAAATTGACGCCTCGTGGCAGATGTATGAAAGATGGGTCTGTGGTGGAGCGAGGGACACATGATCAGCTGATTGAAGACGATGGCGAGTACGCGAAGCTGTATAATGCGCAAGTCCCCTCGGCGTAATCCTGGACATCGTCGGTGATCCTGTTCCTCGTGTACTTATGGTGCCCGTATGCTTGTTTATATTTCCGATTCAATTTTTGTGCCATGAATTGCGATATCTTTGCTGTAACTTACCTTTGCAATCCGAGTCACGGTCTCGATGACTCAAGCTCAGGCTTATCTGAGAGGCCGAAAGGGCACACCAAACAATTCACGCGCGAAAGTTCCTCCGAGCGATACGTATACATACATACGTACGGTCAAACAGTCGTATAGCCTATCATCATGATAAGTATGTAACAATCACAATCTCAGATTTCGAAATCTGCCCACTGGACCACGTTTCTGCCTAACCGGAACCACGCATCGGCGCCGGCGCCTGCCTGCCTGCCTTGATATGATACAGCTTATCCGATACCGATATACGTGGTATTGTAAGCAAACCTGACCTTCACCCCGGGCCAGCTCACCGATCAGATCTTGAAAGAAGGGTTCTTGTCAGGACTCAGGAGCAAGCTTTATCAATTTGGAATAGGTACCGTTGACGGCATATGTTGGATCTCACGTTCTCGCAAGACCACTAGTACTATTCTGGAATGACCTTGGTATTGTTTTCCCTGCACCAGGCATCCTTGAGATGTAAAATCGATCTAGGGGTGTGAGTACGTCACTCGGGCAAAATGGTTTTTGGGCTTTTTGACAGGCTCAGTCTTCTTGAATCCTGATGCGGCAGATGTGAATTAATTTACCACAGAACGAACGTTGGCTGCACGGTCAGTGGCATGAACATGTGAAATCACCCCCCACGATGGGCTTCCCCCGTTACGCGTAAAACTCCTCAAGCTAAATTCGTATACGATAACACAGCAACAGAGAAAACGACAGTATGTAATACAGAGAACAACAAGAAAAAAGAGAAAAAAAACTCGATACAAGAAAAAAATGAAAGCGTGAGACATGATATCATGAAGACGGGCATAATCGCAGCGCAAAACAAAGCATGGTAACATGAAGGTATGGAGGAAATCATGACATGACGAGGCGAGAATAATAAAGGTAAAAGGTAGGACGTGAAGCGAGGTGAGAAAGACACAGACAAGTACGAGTACTACTGGAGACCGCCATACACAAACGCTCGCAAAAAACGAGTCCTATGGTCAGCACCGAAGAAAAAAGCGTCTCCGAAACTGGTATCCATCCATCCATCCATCCAGATGAAAACTCACTCGATGATCTCAAACCGTCCCCTCTTCCCCTCCCTCCCATCGCCCTCATCGTCCAACCCCCGCTTCTCCCCTCCCATCACTCCCATCCCCGGACCCAAAGCACCAGCAAGACCGAACGAAAATCCCTCGGGAACACCAACGCCCGAAAAACTCTCCTGGGTAACGATATCTCTCAGAATCGCTGCGTATCGCTCGTCAGAGAGACCCATCCCCGCTAGGGGGTTAATCCGTCCATCGTCGTCGTAGCCCGACATCCCCAACATCGGATGCAGACTCGAAGAGGAAGAAGTTGTATTGGATGAGGAACCGGGATTGGACGAAGCATGTCGTTGTAATTGCGATGCACCAACCGCGAGCGCTTCGCTAAAAGACGGGTCTGAGAGCGGCGGGACACCAATCGAACGCGGTACTTTCGACATTTGTTGGATGACTTTGAGATGCATAAGGTGTTTCTGCGATCGTGCCCACCACATTAGTTCATACATCCCTTCACCCTAAAAAACAAAAAAAAACGCACCTCCAACATATCCAACAACCCCTCCTTCGTAAACGGCTTCGGCAAAATATCATTCATCCCAGATGAATAATACGTCATAATCTCGCTCGGTTTTGAATTAGACGTCATGCTGATGATAGGCGTCATATGGTCGAATTGGCGGATCAGATTCGTAGCGCTGACTCCGTCCATTTTGGGCATCACGATGTCCTGTCGGGTTCCCAAGTTTCAACCCAAAAAAAACAAAAACAAAGATCAAATTAGTTCTCGTCCACACGGAGGGAAAAAAAAGACTCGCCATCAACACCAAATCATACTTCTCCAAATTCATCTTATTCACAGCCCCAACACCATCCACAGCAACATCAATCATACACCCAAACACCTGCAAGAACTTGCTGCTCAACCGCCTGCTCACGGCATCGTCGTCCACAAGTAACACCCGAGGCGGGACAGCCCACCCAGGCACGAACGTAGACCGCCGCACACGGATAGTCGTAGGCGCAGTCGATGATCGTCCATTAGACAGCGTCGGACGCACGACTTCTTCAGAATATGGATCAGGCTCCGATGGCAAGGTATCGTTGTCCGCGTCGTTTCCTCCATCGCCTTCGCTCTCTCCTTCTGCAGGTGGAGCCACAGCGCCCGTCGAAGGATTAGCGTTGAACATCCAATTCCCGTTCTGATCCTCCACACTGCTCCGCGGTAACAGATGTCCAACCGTAAAAACCTGCAGGCCCTCGTGCATCGTCGTCGGCGCGTCCCAGCTCATATCAGGGGGAAGGAGGAACGGAGCATTGCCATCTTGTGCCGATGCTTGTGCCGATGACTGCTGCTGCTGTTGTTGTTGTTGCTGATGTTGTGCCCCTCGATGCGAATGCGAATGCATCCCACTCGTCCTCTGCATATGCATCTCCTCACCCGCCGACGACCCCGAAGCACCAGAACCCGATCCCGAACCAGACCCAGACCCAGAACTCGACATCGACATCGGCATCGAATTCGGAATCCTAAACCCCGCATCACTCGCAGCCCGTCTTGACATCTCATTCATCTGCACCAAACTCAGCCGCGCGACCATATCCGGATCTTGCAGACCCAGCTCCTGCGCAGGCACGAACTGCTCTTGCGCAGGGACGAACTGATGCGGGTGTGGAGGGGGGAGAGAATATGGGTTTCGCAGGGACGCGGATTGCGGTGGTTGGGACATGGACATGGGTTTGCGTGCGTGGGAGGAAGGCATGGGCATAGGCATGGAGAACGAATTTGGGTTTGAATTTGAGGGAGGCGCGAGGAAGGGTGATGGTTGGGGTTGGCCCATGGATCGCTGGGGGTGGGAGGCTAGGAGGGAAGGTGGTGGATGTGTGCTGGGGGTCATGCTAGTTGCGATCGGTGTTGTGGAGGTTTGGGACATGTTGTGGATAGGGGTTTGAGGTGGAGGTTGGGATGCGGTGGATTGCGATTGCGATTGAACGAGGGGGGCTGAAGTGGTGGTTGAAGACCCGGCGGCAGTTTGGGAGGTAGCGTCTGAAGGGTCTTTGGGTTTACCTAAGGGAAAGCAATGGATTGGTTACTAATGCGGAACACAAAAATGTATGCGAGGAAGCAAAATAGGGACGGACAACTGGGCCCAGGCATAGAAAATCAGGTCCAACGCAAAATGCACCCGCGTCCTTGGTGCCTAATAGACCCATCATGAACCCATCAATTGAGCATCGAGACCCATCAACTGAGCACCGAGACCCATCAATTGAGCACCGAGGCCACACCATCGATACGGGCAAATATTTTATCTCCACAACGGTCGCCTCCACGGGGGAGCGCTTTTCAAGGTACACGGAAGGGACGGGAAACCGACGAGGAACGGGCGGAACAAAGAATGGACGGTTGCAGAACAGGAGGAGCACAGAAAAACCAACAATCAAAACCCAGAACAAGGTAAACACTCACCTCCCTCCCCTAAAAAATACTGTATCAACCCCTGCATCAAGCCATCCTGCTGCGCCATCCCCTTCTGAAAATTAACCATCTCCACAAGCACGTCCCCATACTGACGCTCCAACACCCTAATCCTCTCCTCAGCTCTCCCAACCTGATTCCTCAAACTCTCATTCGTAGCGAACAGATTATCATTCTGAGCCCGTAACGACGAATGCGAAGCCATTAACGAATCTGTCTGGCCTCGCAGATTCTCATGCGACGATAAAAGCGTATCATGCGACGAAAACAACGACTGATACGAGTTTTGCAGGACGCCGACGTGCGCTTGGACAGCTGCTAGTTCGGCGCTGTTTTCGCCTGGGATGGGGCTGCCGGAGCTTGCGCCTCTGCCGCCGCCGCCTCCGCTGAAACCCCCGTTCGAGGAGGATGGGAGGGATTTACGCGCGGCGGGGACTTTGCGCTTGATGTTTTCCAGGGCGTCGCGTCGGTCGGCGTGGAAGTCGGGGTGTCGGAATGTCCAGCTGTGTTCACCGAATTGGGCGTCGTCTGTTGTTTTTACCTGGTTTGCAAACGGTTAGTAAATCGACAGGGAAGAACGGAGTGGGGTCAAGAGGGAAGTGTGGGAAGATAACATAAGTAAGGAGGTGTAGCGCATCGTGTAGCAAGTACGTCTTGTCGTGGCATGGAGAAATAGGATATTGTGAAGCATTAGGACGCTGCCTTTGCGGAGATGAAGACGAGCGTGTCAACGTGATTTGTGCCAAGTCACGATGCATCCCAAGAACCCCTGAAGCGACGACCAATTACGACAAGGAAAGTGACAAGTATATCTCGGCGGTGCACTTGACCACCAAGAAAAAACCATAACACCACCTCAGCGCGAGACAAGCATCTGAGATAGACGCCGTGGTAGAAGCATCGGATCGAGCCGAGGATCGACGGGAAAGACCGAGTTGGGGATGGGGCATTCCTAGTGAGGAATGGGGTGTGGATCGCTGAGATAAAGAGGTGTGCATTGCCCTTTGATAGGCGATATGGGAAGTATGCAAGAAGTCGCGTGACCCCATGCATGAGTGCACAGGTGGGGGACCATGCAGCACGAAAGGTATAGTGGGAACGAAGTGAAGTGGGATATAAATAGAAAAAACGGGGGGGAAAGATCAAAAGGATTTGAAGAAGTGAAAGGAAGGATTTGAAGATCCGGAGTCGGAGGGGGAAAGGCTCACTTTATGGAAATCATATTTGTTGAGCTGTCTTACGAAGGACGCGAAATTTGAGTGCTTGAACATGCGTGGGAGGATGGATTTTGTAAATTCGTTCATGTCCTGAGGGAAATGTGAGATTGGTTGTGAGATAACCTGAACGGAACATCGGTGCAAGTACCGGTGATAGGACGAGAGAAGAGGAGAATACTGACCTTTACGACGAAACAGTCACCTTGTGGGCCCCATGACACGACATGGGAGAAGGTATGGTCTTCTAGCATTCTGTGGAGTAGAAATGAAACTGGTGGAGCTGAACAAAGGAGAGGAGAGGTACTTGTAGAGCTTTTTAACGAAATCGCTTGTTGCAGGCATAGTATCGTCCTGCTCCTTGAGTGAAGAGGGGGGTTGTGGAGGTGGGACTGAGTGGATCTGCTGAGTTGGTTCTCTCTTCATCTGTCTCATCTCTCGTTGTGAATGGGGATGCATTGAGACATCATCTCTTGAATTTGAAGTGCGATGTATTGAGGAAGAGGAAGATGGACCCCATGAGACTGGAGAAGGGTGGCGATAGGGTGAAGAGTCCATTGCGGCCATGGGAGGGAGTGTTGTAACTGAAGCGCGCTGTGGAAGGTTTATAGCAGGAAGCTGAACGGGTGGTGGTGGAAGTTGGTGTGATGAAAAGAGGTGATTTGTACGAACTGAAGAGTAAGGAGGACCTGTAGCGGTGTGGTGGTGGTCCATGTGCATGGCTAGTGTTCGTGAATGAAACGCAGTTAGTGATTATTATCGCAAGCACCTTGTAAAGACCAAACCCAAACACGGGCAAACTCACGATTCAACCAAGGAGGCGAAACCGTTTCTCTTCTACGGACGCCGCCAAAGAGGGGCTTGAGCTCGTAGACGTTGACCAGGCTAAAACTAGTATGATCTAGTGATTAGAAGCAGAGAAACTTTGGTGTAAAGAGTCTAGACTTTTGACTAAGTACTATTCAATAGACGCCCGTCGGTTCCCAGTAAAACGTTCCAGACCGGTCTGACCCCCCCTCCAAACTTTTTAGCTGCTACCACGGCCCCGAGTGTCCGACATCACCGTTATTCCAGACTAACAAAGTCTCGACGACGACCAGCTTCGAGCCACTTTAATTATCTTCGAAGCTCATCGTTCCTGGCGTCCCTTGCACCTGGTGTCTTCTCCTGCTAGCACTTGACCGGTCACTATCGAGCCAAGCCATCGTTCAAGAACTCCTCATGTAGAACTTAACCTTCATTCTTGCTGGCATTCATACCCCAACGCCAATTCCTATCTTCCATTACCTGCTTCCATTGCCTACTTCCATCAGTTTCTTTGTCCTTCTCCCTCTTGATAAGTACCAAGAATATCCCACGCACGCTGATCCTTGTCCTTCGGTGTGCTACGACAATTACCCCCGGTACTGACTCCCCCCTAAAAGCCCACGTCTATCCTCCAACATCACATCTTGTCACTCGCAGTATTCGGACCTTACCGAACAATCCGCCGAATCCCCTTCACTCCATAATGTCGGTTTCTATCCCGCGTTGCGTCATTGGTGAGTGCCGTATATCCTATCTCCCCCGTCATATCATCATACTTCACCCCTATTGCTTCTTCGCCCTCGAAATGCAGGTTGACTTAACAACCCTTCATCTTACTCGCTCACAATATCTCGGGATGCCCCATGGGCGCTCCATAAAAAAAACCGGGGTTGCCCTAATCAAACATACCTAATCTAACATAGATTCAATCATGGTCTTCATTCTTCATTGACAGACGTCTAACTTTATCAATAGTGGGTCAGTCCTACTCGCTGCGCAAACCATGCGACCAGTTGGGTGCGCAGTTTCTTCATGTCAGCAATCCGTAGAGGTCCTTGGTACGGAAAGACTGGGCACACAGCCCATGGACAACAAATGAAGGCACAAAGTCTTCTTTCCGTTACTCGCTAACCATGTGACGAGTTCTATGCGCAGCTTCGGGCGCCTACGACTTCTTCTGACCATGATGCCCCTCATGTCAGAAGTCCGTAGTAAACACACGAGGCCCTTGACCGTCTCTTCGTACCATGACACAGGGAAAGACTGTGCCGTCGAGCACACATCCATTTAGACAAATAGAGCCCTTGTGAGTACTTTTCGTCTATCCCACCACGCCATTGTTTAATATCCACATGAAACAGGGTACTACTAGTACTGCTATCGTACATAGAAAACCCAAATCCATAACTAGTACGCCACACACCCTCGGAGATCCAATCACACGTCTGCTACTAGTATGTCGAACCACCCGCGGACCCACACCACATCCCAGTGCTCCAATTAATATCACTCTCGTCCGATCATCACCACTATGTATGCCTTGGCGTGTAAAACCCATCCCATCCTGCCATTCGCATTCATGACCATTCTCCAACAAGAACCGACTTAAGGAGACGCACAAGCACCGATCCCCACTGATAATCCGACGTCACTTTGTATTTACGGTTCCGATGTTTGATATGAAAGCGCGTCAAAAGCGGGTATACCGAGGCCTCGGGGACCTCAGGTGATGTGGAAATACCCTTTAGGTGCGCTAGCTAGCCAGCGAAGTGGTCATATACCCTGCGTTAGCCGGAAGCATGTCATATCAACCATATTAATGGCGATACCGGCATCAGTCGAATTGAGGATTGATGTCGACGTTTGAGTAAATCCTTGGTGGGGCATCCCCGGGAAATTCCATGGTTTCGTTGGTTTGGTTATGACATCACGAGACGGAAGAATTGGATTGGATCAGGGTTAATGTTCAGGCTTCAGGGATTCGGGTGTTGGCGATGCTATGGGGTGTGTCGTCACTGTCGTGGGTGACAGCGAATGCTTCGTGAGACTGCCAGAGTATGGCGTTCCTCTATAGCTTGTCAATTCAATGGTCCCCACCGAGACAGACACAGACAAAGACCGTAACGGTTTTCAGCGGTCGATGATTATGCTGCTGGTGCGTGGCGATTAATAGCAGTTAGCTTATATGTAGTTGACGGTAACGCGAACGGGCCTGGAAGTCCCGATCAAAACGTTTCAAAGAAGGACAAGTCCGTCACGGGTTATTAATATTCCTAGCTGCTCATACTGTACTTACTTGGTAGGATGCTGAAATCTGGATCAACCCGACACAAAATTATATTCGGATCACTTCACGTTGCCCTGGACGTCGGCCTTCTCTCCCAATGCCATAATGGTTCCCCCCTTGCAATGAGATCGGCAACGTCCCATGCACGTGCCAATGACTGTCCCCTGTGCATGCTCTAGAAACGTGAACGTGAACACGATGTTTGAAACGGCGTTCCCAGGTTCACCAGTGGAGAAGCGTATGATATGCTTCTCTACTACTAGGTTCATAACACAGCCCCTACCTATCTACGTTACGCCTTTGTCTAAATTTATATCCAACACTTTGTTTGCGCTTGGTGGAATCTAGATGAGTTCTTGCCTTTTTTTTTCCGTGCTACTTGTCTTGTCGAGAAAACAAATCGAAGGTCATGCGGGGCTACACAGGACCGGGAAATGCCGATGGTTTAAACCGCAATAGCAATGCATCTATTAGCGACTTCCAAATTCCTAATCTCAAGACTTTGTGAATCTGATGCTAGGAGCGTTATCTCATATCAGACCTACACCCTACACCCCACTCTTATTCCTCAAGCAAACAAAGGCCTTCATCCCGACGAACCTTATGGTTCAAACAAGAAGATCGACTCGCGCCGCTGCCGCTGCCGCACCCGCACCCGCACCCGCACCATTGCCATTGCCATTGCCAATCACCTTGACGTCATCCGCCTCTCACCCACCAGCAGAATCCTCCAAACGTAGAAAATCAGATCACTCAAATGAATCGGAAAACGAGAGCGGTACCGCGGTTGGTGAGATCCCGCACCTGGGTCCTGCTTCGTGTCATTGCTGGTAACTAAACAGTTTAACGTTGTAGTAGCCACGAAAAAACCCGCGCGCAAGAAGCGGAAAAACTTGAAGACAGAGAATGGTATTGGTCACGGTGAAGCTTCGACGGAGGTCTTTCCAGTACGCGTCTCATGTCCGTGGAAGATCGGCGCACATGTCTCAGCTGCAGGAGGAGTCGAGAATGCTGTTCGGAATGCTGCGATGGTTGGGTGAGAGACGCGTTTCGTACCTGTCCTTTGGTAAAGCGCTGAACGTCGAACGTTCTCGCAGTGCTAACGCATTCGCTCTATTCGTCAAGTCCCAGCGAAAATGGGATTCGCCTCCGTTTTCCGCTGAGAACGTCGATGCGTTCAAGAGACGAATGGAAGAATTTGGGTATTCGTCAAAACATGTCCTTCCTCATGGCAGTTATTTAGTTAACTTGGGAAACCCGGACGAGTGCGTATGAGTGGCTCAAACAACTGCTTCGATTGATGGGCTAAACATCAATTGTGTCTGATTTCAGGGAGAAGAGGCAGAAATCTTTCAATTGCTTTCTCGACGATCTTCAGCGGTGCGAGCAGCTTGGCCTCGAGCTCTACAATTTTCAGTGAGTCCACCATCCTGATTTTTTAATCTCGTTTAGCTCATGTTGTTG
>QFEX01001672.1:0-10225 GCA_003316505.1 Suillus alpinus
CCGGAGTAAGTTGCCAAAGCGGCAGAAAGTTGACTGTGGTGCCAGGTCGACTCAGGGATGAGTGGATGGCCTGCCCTTGCCAGTACTGATGATGGCTGGGCGATCCTGGGGGTTCTTCCATGAGAATTTCACCATTTAAGGCGAGAATTCAGGAGGAATTTTACGTGTATAAGTTGCCAAAGCGGCAGACAGTTGACTGTGGTGCCAGGTCGACTCAGGGATGAGTGGATGGCCCGAACTAAGGGATTCCTGCCGTGACATTTGGGCCATCTACCTACATTGGGCAAGTCATGTATCCATCACCCATGGACGATCTGCAGTCCGGGGTAAGGTGCCAAAGCAGCAGAAAGTTGAATGTGGTGCAAGGTCGACTCAGGGATGAGTGGATGGCCCGCCCTAAGGGATTCCTGCCGTGACATATGGGCCATATACCTAGATTGGGAAAGTCATGTATCAACCACACATGGCCGATCTACAGTCCGGAGTCAGTTGCCAAAGCGGCAGAAAGTTGACTGTGGTGCCAGGTCGACTCAGAGATGAGTGGATGGCCTGACCTAAGGGATTCCTGCCGTGACATTTGGGCCATGGGCATCCGGTCTTTCCAAGTATGCTGATTCATTGTCCGTCGAGCTCTATATACAGCATATGTAATGCGTCATGCCTGATATCTCCTCAGGCTCGCAAGGAATGAGCATCCGTTCTTTCAAAGTATGCTAATACATGGCTCTGAGGAGATTTTAGGGTTAGCTTTGGACGATCTGCAGTCCAGGGTAAGGTGCCAAAGCAGCAGAAAGTTGAATGTGGTGCCAGGTCGACTCAGGGATGAGTGGATGGCCCGCCCTAAGGGATTCCTGCCGTGACATATGGGCCATATACCTAGATTGGGAAAGTCATGTATCAACCACACATGGCCGATCTACAGTCCGGAGTAAGTTTCCAAAGCGGCAGAAAGTTGACTGTGGTGCCAGGTCGACTCAGAGATGAGTGGATGGCCCGACCTAAGGGATTCCTGCCGTGACATTTGGGCCATGGGCATCCGGTCTTTCCAAGTATGCTGATTCATTGTCCGTCGAGCTCTATATACAGCATATGTCATGCGTCATGCCTGATATCTCCTCAGGCTCGCAAGGAATGAGCATCCGTTCTTTCCAAGTATGCTGATACATGGCTCTGAGGAGATGTTAGGCGTGACACTTTGCATGTGCTCTATCTAGAGTTAGACGGACAATGAATCAGCATACTTGGAAAGAACGGATGCCAGCTCACTCCCTCTTGTTGACTTCGACGCTGGTGCGAGCTGGGCAGGTCTTTTTTTCATCAGAAATAGTCCTAACGACACCCATCAGGTGTGCAAATGTTTGAAGTAAATGACTTACCCTGTCCCCAGTCAGAGTAAGTAATTCTGAATATTATGGGCCATACGAGTCAGAGTGTTCACATACGACTCTCTACAGATGGGCAATACAAAGGGTACACTCAATTCAGGATGATACAAGTCAGAGTGCTTGGGCTTATGATGCCATGCCCATCCTGATTTCGAAATCTGAAGACGCTTGGCCAGTCGAGTTGTACGTCAAATTGAACCTGAGCGATATTGCACAAGAACGCGCCACAAAGTATAAATGGAAAAGTGACGTTATAAATATCAACACCTGCACAACTGGAAGCTTACTCGTAAGTGGCCACACTTTCACTATAACGTTGCTCCGAGTTTTCTGACCTTCAGGCAGCTCCGCTGGAGATAATTGCACCACATATTATTCACATGTGGAAGGCACGCCAGACAGACCGTCATATTGTCCTTGAGCTGCAGAAGCACATCGACACAACTCGCTATGGCATCGGGTAAGTCACGGGGTTATTAGTCCTTGCACATAATGTAATTTTGAACACTAGATGTACCAAACTTCTTGAAATCCGCCAAGAAATGGGCCTTCAACGAACCCGTCAGCAAGCACATACTGTTGAGTCAATCTGCGATGCAATAGTTGAGTTACGTGCAATCTATCCGAATACTGGAGCGCGCGACATGGCAAGCTTGCTGTATCATGAGAAGGATATGAACGTGGCTTGGTGATATGACTGTGCCGCTTTACTGCATCACGTTACTGACTCTTGTTTACCTAACATCATGCTTTGCTAGGTTTCAACCTGATCTTATCTGCGAGCGTAAGGCCCGTCACCTTCGAAGAAGGCCTTTCTGGGCTGCCGGTGTGAATGAGTTGTTTTCAGTCGATCAACACGATAAATGGCTCAAGTTTTGTCTGGGGCTGAACACGGGTATCGAGCCATTCTCTGGCCGCATTATGTGGATCAGAATCTGACACTCTAACAGAAATCCGCAGTTCATTCTTAGCGATTATCTTGACACGCTCGAGGAACTTGGCCGTAAGTCAATGTCAATATGGGTTATTCATGACGCCCAGCAGCCTGACGCATTTCATATATATGCCTATGGCGACACAAAGTTACCCAGGTTCTGCACACTTTGGAATTGCAAACGCCCACACAATTTTACGACAATGGCATGATTTGGAGTTGCACGGACCGCTCCACCATGGCTGGATGCGCAACAAGGAGAATGTCATTCCGGAGATCGCGTGGTCACAACTGCACCGCCGTTTCACCCCAGGCTTTGAGAGTCTACTGGATCATGGTGTCAACATGTGCTGGTATGATACTAATCACACCATTCAAGTGTGAGTCGTGTTTTTGGGCTTCATCTCATTATCAGCAGCTCAAATGCATGTTCAGACTAGGCTACCGTTTTATCTTTATTACATGGCTCCAGCAGGACCTACATGCGTATCGAGATCACGTCAACAAATGGTTCACTAGTGATATGATAGCCAATCCCATACGAGCGAATAAAAGACCAGTATTCTAGATGAGACAAATGGAAAAAAAGAGCGCAAATTTTGCCCTCAAATGGACCTCGCGCTTGCTTGCTAGACCTCTGTAATCCACTAGTACATAAGTAGGTAGGAATATATCTGGATTGTATAAAGCGTTTGTGAGACGGTTAGAATAACGTGAGTAAAATGATATCTTGAGTTTACGACTCGTCATCTATGAGGCGAGCTTTCAAGTGGTTCAACTCGTGTTCCAACTTCCTGCATTCCTGCTCCGCCCTCAGGCGCAATTCGTTTGTGTTCTGAAGGTGCTTCTCGAGCTTCCTGACGTCTTCCTCGAGTGTCGTCCTTGCGGAATGGGAAAGCTTCCTCCGTTTCGGGGCAGGCTCCTCCCAGTCGGACGGCATCTCGTCTAACAGGACGATATCGTCCGAAGAATCGGAATCATTGGAATCGCTTTCGTAGTAGTCATCAGTCACAACGTCCTTCGGAACTGCGAGATGGTTATGTCCCCGTCAAAGAATGCTTGCGAAAAATTGACTTACCATGGCTACACGCGTCTGAGCAGGTAACGCATGCATCACCAGCCCAGCCGGTACATCGTCGCTTCATCTCTCCACAGGACTGGCAGGCAGGGTTCCGTAGAATGCAAGCTCGCATTACTTGACGGAGCTGCGGCTGTGGGCCTACAACAGAGTGTCAGCATTGGAAATACATTGTAGGAATTAGAATAAGTTGTACCTTGCAGGAAGGAACAACGCTTCTTGCATGGCTCGCAGGCCACTAAGGTATCACTCCCAATGCATTCGATGTTGTCGGCAGCGCAAGTGTCGCATGGAGCGTCTCGCTGTTTCAACGTTTGTTTGAATACCATGGTCGATTGAGTGGATTAAGATGAGTTTCTTATTGAAGTGTGAAATAAAGATGTATGTTCAAGCACGATCCGAGGTCGACTTTTTATAGTTAAAAATTGTGGACTCACGGCATTTTCCCGACCATGTGACAATTACTTCGCCAGTCACAATGCGTCCACATACAGTCCCACCAGGACTTTGGCCTGTTGTGATCACAATTGGTGGTAACTTCCTGTATTGTAGTGTGTCGTCATACGAAGTCATGATTAGATAGGCCATGCACGCAATGATATCCATCCGCCGGTCCACAGTCTGTGTCCGTTTGGAAATGCTGCTCTCCGAGGTCCCGCAATTATTCTTAACCGTTTATATCTTGGTTGACAGTGACTTCGAAAAACTTACCGCCAGCCAGACCGTGTCTGACATCGCCATTGATTCGTCCATCTGTTTCTCGATTGCATCCATGTGTTCTTCACACCGTCGCTGCCTTCAACGTCCTTGACCCTACAAGTTGTATTCGAGCAGTAATAACACGCGAATGCGTTCTATGACATCCATTTTACTTCATAGAAGAGGTACTAACATGTGATGATCTTTCTCTTCACATACTGAAACCGATTTGCTTGTTTTCAATCGTGTGGTAATATGACACTCTTACGACTCAGAGGATGGTCCTTCAAGATCATCTAACCAACACACCCAACATATACGGGATGCGACACGTCCATCTGTGACTTGCTGAATGGTTGTGCATCCGTTATCACGTATACCTCATTTCATCCCACTCCCCCACATGAGGACGTGATCCAGACACAGACCAGAAACCCCAGACGACTTAGATGTCCCCGGTACTACTATATGTTCTTGCAAATCGACGCATCAATCTCAATGACGCCCTAAGATCTACGCATTGATCCACCAAATTAGACAGACTTGCTGGCTGGATGTCTGAGAAGTCGCTTCACAAACCCCGACATGCTAACCTATGTGCCGTAGAAGAACGGCCTCAGAGCCAGATCAGTCAACAATGGTAGTAATTCTATGCCAACATGCTGAAGCATATCTGGATTGTCGATCTCGAGATGAGTGAGTCTAGTGAATACATTGAATGTCTGGACCGAATGGTTGGTGAGGGTGAGTCTGACATTTAAACAAAGTACTGTGAGGGGTAGGGCATCCAGCACATTGTGTAGAGGAGTTCGATCACAAAATACCTGATGGCGCTTTGAAGAGAAGGAAAGGATGTTGAGGCTTGTACAGAGTAACAGGATGACGATCATGGTAGCACCTTGGATACCAACTGCAACATACATGGCTATCGGCGATGTCTTTGGGATATTGTCACTTTGCGATGCAAGACGGCGGTAACATTTCAGGATTAGTTCGGTCTCAGTGACAGTTGAACCTTTAGGTGGTTTATTATCCTATCCTAACACAGCGCCGGTATGCTCTGCCCCAAGTACTACACTGACATCAGTTGACACAGCGGGGAAACTGACACTTTACTACCTGTTGCTGCCAGTGGAATTTCAATTGAAAGGTAAGGTAGAGTGCTCTGGAACGCCCTTATGGTGGACTTTTTGTTACACTTCAATTTACCGCTGGATGTTTTGTTACACTTCGACTGCCGCGAAGCCGCACACTGTCCAATCCGTGTTTTGTTCGAGCTTTATTATTTATTCGATGTATACCCTACATAGTGATATTCTAGAGCAACTCCGTAATTCATTAAGGCAATGTAGATTCCTCAGCGGTCCAGAGGGGGTTGTGAGTCGTGAGTCTCTGGTGCTTGTCCTCGTTGTTCGGACAATACATATTCTCATTGTGCCGCTGATATCTAGGGCTTGCTCTAATGCCCAACCCACAAGACAAAAATGGAAGAAGTGCTGTTGGTCGTAAGTACATTTTGATTTGGATTCAGTTAACTCAATAACTCTGGTGCTACCTCCTTGCAGCTCCAGATGCAATCTTGAGACCACTTGTAGAGCAGTATGTTGCCAGCGGCTACAGCAATCGGGATATCATCTCTCGTCTTCGAGAACATCAGGAGACCAGCGAGTTCAATGTATCGTGAGTCATAGCTAGTACTTAAACACCTTCGAATGGAGTTTCTGAACCTCGAATAGACTCAGCCTTTTGAAAAAACGACGTTCAAAATGGGGACTTAAGTCTGCCCGTGGTCAAGCACACACAATTAAGAGTATTGGACCTGCCATTGAACATGTTCGTCAACGGTTCCCTAAACAAGGCTCTCATGACATGAAGCAGACTCTCCTGCAGGAGGAGCATATTATGGTTCCACGGTTGTATATTATACTCTCTTGTGACGAGTTTACACTGACCGAACAGTTTTCAGAGATGTAATACTGCGGTACATGAACATTCATTATTCAGATGAAGTTCAGCGTCGGACAAGTCGCCGACTTAAACGCAGCACTTTCTGGACTGCTGTTCTGCATGACATCTGGGATTTTGACCAGCACGACAAGTGGCGTCGTTTTCAAATTTTCCTACATGTTTTTATCGAGCCATTCTCAGGGCGAGTCCTCTGGCTTAAGATCTGGTGGACTAATCACAATCCACGCTTAATCTGTGGCTGGTATTGTGATACGGTTCAAAAACTTGGAGGTAGTTATGAGTTATCTGTATCCAGTTTTGATTGTTAGTCTAATGCAATCATTCAAGCTATGCCTCTCGTTACACAAAGTGACCCCGGCACGGAGAATAATGGGATTGCAAATGGTCACACCATGCTTCGTCATCTTCAAGATCCAGCACTGGCACGCACCCTGCAGCACAAGTTCAGAGGGGACCATCGCAAAAAAAAGCCAGAAAATTTCTGGAGCCAATTACGCCGCCGCTGGACCCCAGGTTTTGAAGACGTTCTTGATTTCGGTTTGAGTGCAGGGATCTATAATCAGGATGATGCACTAGAAATGTTCTTGTATGTCTTTGATGCTTTATTGTGCTTACAGCGTGAGGAACAGACTTGTTTTTCACTTCGTTTTCATTCCATGGCTGCAACACGAGCTCGATCATTTTGCCAATAATTTGAACAATACCAAACCCCGCTTCAATATGCACAAGATACTGCCACATGGTCACCCCAATGATATCTTTGATTGCCCTGATAAATTTTATTGTCAGGATTTCTCTGTAAGCTGTCAGACATACTCTTGCCAATGTATTAATGTTGTGCAGGTGATTGTGGATAATTTGTCACTTGAGCGTGTCCGCCAAACATATGCTCCTTCTGATCACCCCGTTTTTCTCTTGGTACCCCAGGAATTCTCCCAACAGGCCACGGCATTCATGTCAAAGCTTGGTCATACCATGCTGACTCGTGAAAATATCTGGGACGCATATGCAGATCTTCTCATGTGCTTCCGAGCAATTGAAGATGAGGATCCCATTAGAAGTGTCATCACTGCAGAGCCAAAAATCCCCTGTGACGGTGAAAAACTAATTGGGTCTGAGGAGATGGAAGTTCTATATTTACCGCCATTTGTTGAAGGGGCTGTATATCCTGCTGGTGAATCCATGACAATCAACTCGTCAGATGAAGAGTCTGACTTCTATGAGTTTACCTGGACAGACGAGGAGGAACTTTATATTCAGAATGCTGACAGTTATAGTGTAGATCAACCTCTGTCTTGTCATACTTTGAGAATCACGCTTCGAAAGAACAACTGCAAATCACTTAGACAACCGTGCATCCAAGTTCACATTGAATATTTGAACTGCCAACATCTGAAGTCCTTCATTTGTCCTCCAAATCCATAGTATACCTCTGACTCAATTGAAGACTTTACTCCCGTCAATGCAAACAGCTGGAGACTCTGTCAGCGTTGCAATACACGTTTTGAATCAACCATACCATTTACGTATGTGCATGGTAAAGACGGCTCAGGCCGTATGTGTTGCCCAAGCTGTGCAAAGCATTACGAGGGACGTAAAGCTACAGAACAAGTTTGAAGCCAGCAAGCTACGAGCATTGGTGAGTTCAGCTTTGAGGAATCTGAATACAATGCTTTACTAACCAGATTCATCATTGTTTGTGTCGCAGACTTCACGGCTGCTCAGCCTGCTGTTGGGCCCTCGAGACATGAGCTGGTTAAAGCAATGTCAGCAGCTCAACGGGGAGGTTTGTCATAGGGTTTCTTGTTTATGCTAAGCTCACTAGTACTGTTTTTTATTCTATAGACAATGTCTTTCCCAGTCAACGCTTTGGCCATCCGGTCTACACAGGTGACCATGGAAAAATGCTCCCTCCTCCAGTTCCCGCACATGCAAGCATGGGATATACGTCCAATCATGCAGTGCACAAGTTGCATCGCAGCAAGATGGCTCAGGCTGCATGATCAGGGCGCTTCCATAAAGTCATGATTCGAGTTGCTGTGCATCACCTGAAACCAGAGGGAAAGTCGGGCACAGTGTTGGTTGGCGTATGTGTATATCTGTTCTAACCAAGTTGCGCTGTTCTTACATAATGAAAATTTCAGAATATTGAACGTCATGTGTGTGTTGCACTCGACATCACCCTAGCTCAGCTTCAGTCCGACGTCATTGATCAGCTTGGACCATTATGGGTAGAGTGGTCACGCAACCACTCTCTGTCCCTCTACAGCTTAGAAATGCACAAATCACCAAAGATGATTCTGTATGACCCGAGACGACCATCCATTGGTGCTAATGAACAAGTTCTTCAAGAATTATTTGTGCGTGCAACACCCAAGGATCCCACACCCAAATTTCACGCAAACGCTCGTTTTTCCATCCTTCTTTTAATGACGAATGCACAGTTCGAGGATGTATTACTCTGGCAGGAGCAACATGACAATGTAGGTCTTTGTTCGTTTCTTGGTCACACCTTTCACACTTAGCTCGATCTTACAGAATGTTGCACCAAGTGTCAATGTTGATGCAGGACATGTGCTAGCATCAGTGTCTAGTGTCCCTGCAAAGAAAAATGCCCTGCGAAGTGAAAGTAGTTCCAGTCCATCGCCACAACGCCGCCCTGCACGCAAGCGCTCCAGGAAGGTGAGTCAAGACACCAAAGTTTATTATATTGGTGGTCTAACCATATTTGACAACACAGTATTCACCTTTGGCTATCCGGTTGCCGATAACTGAAATTAGCGAGGTCCCGGCAGGTGGTGTATCAAAGGGCGAAGAGCAATTTGATGTTCGTGGTGGCCCTTCAAACCTGGAACGGTCACAACCCATCTTAGCAGCAAGTTCTCGCATATCCAAACAGCTCTTCTTGCCCAGTCAATCTCAGCTGCAAGCGGCAATGACTGCTCAGGGAAATTTTCTGAAACAAGCCTCCTCCATATGTGCGTATATTGAACTTCGAGAAAGGGTCAACTAGCTCATATTATGTGAGGACAGGTACTGGATGTATCCCAATCACCTTTCGTCTGTATGATATCCCTTCCATTGGCTTCGCGGAATTGGTTTCTACACCATTCAGTACTACTTGTAGCAAGTACACTTTTGCCTCACTCACCATTGACACTAGCCCCAAATCTATGATCGGTTTGGCGGGAAGCTTCAAAACTTGTCACCCTGCCCTAATTTCGAACACAGGCGGAGTCCCACCCACGTCCACGTCACTGCTACTGTCCAGTGTTCTGTCAGCTGAGCAACCTGTGGCTAAACGCGTGTTCTTTCGTAAAGGCGAAAGCAAGGGGCGTTGTCGCTTTGCCAGGGAGGACGAACTGGCAAAGACCCTTGACGAAGTGAACTGCCTTTACTGGGGCACATCCTTACTTGGTATGGCCTATACCTTCATTGACGAAATGCTCAAGACCGGCAATGTGGGCCAAGACGTCGAGGTTCAGTTACCACGTCTTCGGTTGGTTCGTGCTGCGCTGGCAATTCCCGATGGCTCGAACAACGATATTGGTGCAAGCTATCTTGTTGAGGAGCGGATTAGCGGGAAATTTGTAAAATATATTAACAATAATTCCGCAGTTCCTGCCTGCCATCTAGAGGGCAGAGAAGCAGTCATTGGATTGTTTTTATGCTTCGTGCAGCATCTCCAGTACCAGCTTACCAACAACATGATTTACCTGTCTGATTTCCAGGGTGAGTGCTCGATTCCTCACCAGACACCCACGGCTGACTGACGGTACTTGGTCCAGGTTCTGGTGACCTCCTCACCGATTGTCAATTCCTAACGGGGTCGTGAGTCAAAATTCCTTTCTAATAATGGACTGTTGTATTCACTCGAGTATCCAGGCCTTTCATGGATAATGTCGGCAGCGGGAACTGTACTGTACTTCTGCGTTTAATAAATTCAAGTCTATGCATAAATGCAACAAGTTCTGTCGTGCCTTCGGCTTGCAACCTTTCAGTACCTAGAAAAGTTCAGTACTCGGTGCTGCTTTTTACCGTACATCTTTGATTTGACAATTGTACTGTATTTTCAGTATCTTGTTCAATCAAGCCAAGTCTGAACGAGGTTTTCGGCAAACGCCACGCATCACGCCAGACGAGATCAAGCAAAATCAAGCA